>CAUHTR010000815.1:0-102823 GCA_959609185.1 Schmidtea polychroa | reverse complement strand
GTCAACTTCTTTTTCTGAAATCGACCCTTAATTGGCGACTTTATTTGCGGCTATAAAAAAAATTTATCTTTTAATTATTTTTCAAACATCTTTATCAACAATAACGAACAACTAATAACGAATAACAGTAACTAATTAATAACAAATAAAGCAGTTTTTAGTATTGTTGTAAAGTAATGAGTAGTGGATAACAAGGTACTGAATAATATGAACAATTGTTTTGCAAGTTTTTGTGTCTTTTGCTCCAACCTTGTGTTGTAGTAGAGTGCATTGTTGTTATGGTTTGATGTTTCTAAATGACCTAGAACGACGTATTTACGTTTAGCCGAGTATACTCGGGTCTACCGTGCTGCAGTACGCTTTCAAATATATAAAACGAGTTAACTCGGGTCTACCGGTTATCAGCCGGTTTCGGCTTGACAAGTATCCTTGGGTCTACCGGTAAAGGGGTTAATTTAAACAAAAACAATTAAAACTATTAAACAAACACAATTTTAAATGTCACTACAAGCTCATTGGGGTAAGGCAATTTTTTACTCTCTTCAGACATCTTTAATAAACATTATTGTGTACTATATAATGTATATTGTGTTTTCTATAATCAGTCACCTTATGAAATTACCAGTTTTCTCGGTAAAGTAGCTAAACTTTTATATTCCATTTACACACTAGTAGCTACATATAATGTTTTATCATTTTAAAATTCATATTTATTACAAAGTTAAACAACTAAACACTTAAAATAATTAGAAAAAATAATAAAAAATAAAAACTTCAGTTTAGTAAAACGAATGTAACAAAACAAATTATTAATTAATTGCTTTTTTATTAATATAATATGCTCTCATAAGCCATAGATATCATTTCATAGCAAGGAAGTCCACATTGGTTGGTCTCATAGTTAACATTCAAAATAAGTGTAATTTTTATTGGAAAATGTTGAATGATTAATTTTTAACACAAATCTCTCGAATTTTCTAACAAGACGAATTTCCAACCCATTATTTTATATATATAAGACGGTTCTTAGACATATATTTTTCAGAAACATAATTTAGAAGACCTGAATTTATTGTTTGAGCACCGACATTTACCGTATATACTCGCATTTAAGCCAACCCCCAAATTTGGTTGATTAAAATGTCAAAAATAGATGACTCGTGTATAAGCCGACCTATTAAAAATGATATTTTGGGTAATATATAATTTATTTCAAATTATGCAATTAACTAAGAACCATAAAAGAACCAAAATTACTCGGCCTATACTCGAGTATATACGGTATATATCTTAACTGGTAAATTAAGCACGTTTTAGACTCATAAAATTATAAATATAGATTGTGTATGGTTTACCAACAGCTATTTAAAATAACTGAATAAGTTAACTTATTTTACTAATCAGACGTTGATATGTGCAGTGACACATACACAGGCAGTTATATATACTGTAAAGAAACCAGAATGTAATTGTATTTATGATGGCTGCATTTTTTAAAATAATTTATTTCTTAATCTTAAATAAAATATATTTGACATTTTAAAATGTTAAATTATTTTTTTTCTCACTAATCTGCCAAGAATTGACAGAATTCATGGGGATAATCGTCTAGACGTAAGGGAAATATATAATGTTAATTCCCTCTATTTCTGTATAAGTAGTACTTTCGACACTTTAACTTATTCTTGCATTTTAACGCTCCCGATATCTCCACCTTTTGAAACATGAGGATCACTTGTAAATTTAGATGACTGCCGAATCTACCAAAATAGTTCACAGTCATCATAAACAAATTTTAGAACATGTAAGACTTGCCTGATTATAAGAAGCAGGTATTGGGATTTCAGTAAAAATGTTATAAGTCGCTCATAAATATAAGACACACTATAAGTTTATTTTTTGAATTTTTATTGTTATTGTTAACTGTATTGTATTATTTCACCTTTGCTTGTGTTAATGTTATTGTAGCTTATCATGATTCACAGAAGACTTGATATTAAATGTATCGAATCTGTCAATAAAGTCTTTAATATCTTCTGGAGTTATTTATTTATAAAACTGAGACATACGGTCGTATCTACAAACAATGAAAAATCTAAACATTTTTCTATATCGATGAACTTAGAAATTCGTGCACGTTTATGCAAAACCATAAAAACCCTTAAAAAGAAAATGAAAATGTGATGACCATCGACTAAGTATAAAGCTCCGAAACGGGTTCATCCCATCTTAATGTATTTTTAATTCATATTGCCAAATTAAAGAAATATTTATTTAAATAAGACGCAGTATGGGTTTCAAATTAGTAAATAAATCTTTAAGGCGCGTCCTATATGCGCGAAAATACATTAATACATTAATTCAAAGATTTTATTAATTTTATACAATTAATTTTTTAAAAGAATAAATTCTGGGTTTTTCTCATTGCTAAATTTTTGACAAAATATCCTTCTAAATGTTGTCCTAATTTGTTATAAGTAGCATCGAAAAATTTTGATAAAATACATTTCTCCTACAGATACCTCAAAAGCCCCACTTGCCAATCAAATCAACGGGAAAGATTATCATTTCGTCAGTCACGAACAGATGTTATCCGATATTGCAAACAATCTGTATCTAGAATATGGGAAACAAGACGATATTTTATATGGAATAAAACTTGAAACTGTCCGTCAAATAATTCAATGCCGAATTATACCTGTTCTTGACGTTGAGCCCCAAGCCCTTCGGTTATTACGAAATGGAGAATTCGCTCCTTTCGTTGTTTTTATTTCTCCTCCCCATTTGGATGTTTTGTCTGATTCAACAAAAGAAATTTTCGTAAGCAAGAATTTAGATTTTCATTTTTTATTTAATTTATTAGGATGGTTGTTTGGAAAACTTTGTGAAGATAGCGAATTATTAGAAATGCTCTACAGACCTTTCATAGATATGGAGATCGTCAATTACAGTATAGAAGATACAGTGAAACCCATTGTCCAAGCTCTGAATGAACTACACAGTAATTCACAGTGGATTCCCGTTGCTTGGATTTATTAAAAAGGAAATCTCGGGCTTTTCAGATTTTCTTGTTTAAATTGTTATAAAAATGTTAATTTCTTATTTGATAGGAGTTATTGGTTAAGATTAACACTCAAATAGATAAATACAAAATTTTGATTATCCTCTCTGTCTTTAATTATATTTATAATTTCGTTGATACCATTAGGACTCAATAATTAATTAGATTTACGCTCTTCACAACACTCTTCATTTACCCTTTTAGAAGTCCATAAAACTATATGGTATATATCTATGAATGCATGTCTTCTCTCTCTTCAATCACATACAATTTAAAATTGGGAGTCCACAGCACTCTTCATTCTTCTCTTCTGGGAGTCCATAGAACTATGCTATCTCTGTCTTCAATCACATTTATCATACATCATTAGGACTTCGAAATTTATTCTTATGTTTATTCAAATGTTTAACAAATGTAACAACCACAAATTAATGTCATTTTTAAGAATTAAAGCAAAGACCTTTTAAATAACTGGGAGAAAAAAAATTGGTTGCCAAAAGGAAAGTTTATATTAATCTTTTTTATCTAGTTTCGGAATCAAAATGGTTTTAAAAGACTTTCAACTAGTTTGGATGGTCTTATTTTCTTTAATCTTGTTTTAAAGAAAACCTAAACGTTTGCACTCGCCCATTTTGTCTGCACTGTTTTTGTCGCGCCTTTATTGGTGGATACCCTAATTTCCTGAAAGTTTATAATTTGAAGTGATTTATCTAGCAAGTAATTTTTTATGAAGACGCAAATTAATAATTTACTGAATATACAGATTCTTTTATATCATGCTTGCATTCACGAGGAGTCGTACATTAAAGTTGAAGGATAGAGATAGTAGTGTTTATCCTCATCATCAGCGATTACATAAAAGATGACCATCCGAATTATATTTTCGAAATAATGGTAGTTTAGGTGATGGATGCTGTAATGTTCTTTATTTATTCATTTTTATAATTATAATTACCCCATGTTTCTATAACGAATCATACCACGATGTGACTCTCAGCCACTTAATGGGAATAATGGGAATAATAATGTTATTTTTTATAGTTTAAATTCATTTATTTATCCAAACAAGTCATATTTAACACTAGGTTTACGGACTGAGCCAATTTGACTCATTTAAAATTATATTGCTACATATCTATACTACTGATTTATTATTTTTTGAATACATATGTTGGCTTTTAGATACGTCATGAAATATAGGTAAATATTAATTACTCTCCTCAACCGACTCCTTCATTTCGCATATCGAATAAGGTATACCAATTTTTACGGCTATTTTTACCCGTAAATCTAGTCTTAAGCATAAAATATAATACACATGCCATATATATTTTTATTTCGAATTTTATAAATAAAATGCATTCAAAAGACAAAAAAATCATTTATTGATTTAATTTTTGCATTTGATAATTTTTGTCGATTGTACGGTGCATATATCTATTTTGTATAAGCTGCAACATTGCTTTGACCCTCTGCTCTTTTGGGTGGATATTTTTGACAGCGATGCTGAATATCTCTCTTAGTTGATGTTCAACTTCCATGCTGGTGAATACGTGGTCAAGCACTTCATTTATGCCTGCAACATCACACTTATTGCTGCGCTGTATGTGGGATATTATCATGTCCTAGAAAACCTTTTATGGAACAACTTGCGTTGTAGTTTTGATTTTGAACGATTCCAATTAGGATAGAAATTTGGCCAAATGACTTTCGGTGCTATTGAACACACGTCAACTAAATTATAAAATAGGACAATTGGCCACATGATAGTTTTACGTTTTACATAAAATGAATGCGCTATTTGATCCAAAACATCAACTCATTTTGTTGTTATAAAGAGTATTGGTATTAGATATATTTTTGTTATTCACATCAATTTTTGCATCGTGGTTTAATGTTGATAATTTTAATAAATCTTTGTTGATTATTTCCCAAGGATAATGTCACAAACTTATCACGTTCTCTGTAGGCTAACCGTGTGCTTTTATCGTCGAATCTCAAAAGGCGGTGCAAATTTGTAAATCTATTCCCTGGCATGTTCGCTCTAAATAATGGGTTGCCTTGTAAAGGGTCTTGAAATTCCCGAAATTAACTTAGGCTTCCTTTTTAGGCCGACATTTATAACAAGTCCAATAAAATCTTGTATTTCGATTGTGTCGTTTCTTTTCTTTTAATAGTAACAGCATTGCTCTGTCCATGTTGGTGTATTTGACAATGATGTTGATGATTTCTTTATCGAAGGATATTGAAAAAGCGTCCACAGTTGAGTAAATATGCTGATCTGGTAGTAATTTTACCTTATGAATGCCTCCTTGAATGTAATGGTCTGAGTGTAGCTGAGTCTGCAATGTGCTTTCCCATTCTGTGCTGCTTTTCTTAGGTAGATTGTAGGCCTCTCATTCTCCTCATCATATTCATCACTATTTCTCAAAAATCAGAATTGTTTGCTGTTGTATTTACTCCACTTTCATTGTCTTTCAAATCAGTCTTATTATCCTCAGTGTCACTCAGTCCATCCATTTCAGTTCTTCCTCCTCAATTATAACTCAATTATAACTCAAACAATAATGATAATTCCTGTGGTGCATGCCAGTGGAGTGGCAAATACAATAATAATTCTCCGAGTGCAAGTAATAACATGTTGTAAAATAAAAAATTGTAAAAATCGTAAAAAGGTAATGTACGATTTCACTATTAGTCACATCGTGATATAATAATACACATTTTGTAAAATGGTTAATTTTGATATCATAATTAATTAATCATAATTAGTGTTAATTGTTAATTTAAAGTAAAAACCCAAAAAAACTTTGAAATGAAATATGAAATACAAAATCAAAAAAGTACAAAGGTGACTCAGAGTTACAAAAATTAAATCGCTCCTAATTTTGACGAGTAAATAAATTCAGTTCGAAATAATTATTTCTCTTTATTCTAATAATTTCATAATATAATAAAATAACGTTAATTCAATTAGGTAATTAAATTTTAAAATATGAAAATAAATTAAATGATTTTTGTTTATTATAATGAAAAAACAAAAATAATAATCAAATTATATGTCGTTTTTTAAATGACTTTTCTTATAATTACTTAATTTATTTAATAATAAATATCACAAATTACAAGATTTTTATTTAAAAATTAAAATATTATTCAAGATTTAAATTTAAAAGTGTACTTAAAAATGAAAAATTTTGTATTTGACCAAGAAAATTTTGAAATCATTAAAAGTTTATCTTAATAATGCCTGTATTCTTCTTTTAACTCCCATTTACCTCTCTGATATGGTAAATTAGTTAATTTTGCAATTTCTTGTAAAATTTCCTTCACATATGCTGCTGGTTGGTTAGTGAGATTGGCAAGGTCCTTTATGCTGTAATATTGATGTTTTTCAAAGCTTGAACAAATTAATTCTATTAATTTGTTTCGATTTATGCGAACTTTGGAATGTGTGACTGGTGGTTTTAATATTTTTCTGTCGTTTAGTTTTGTGGAAATTTCCGGTTTTCTTATTGTGTGACTCTTAATATCACAGAATTTACTTGTTCTTGCTGGTTCGTTACGTATTTTGACTTGTTTTGATTTCCATGAAAAATATGCTTCATTTTCATCAGGCATTACATTGGCTTGAACAGCAACATGCCCAATGATTGATTTTTTCTTAATTTTGGGATTTTTCTGTGATTTTAGAATAAAAAATTTATTATTTCGAGATCCAACTGAGAAATTTATCTTCTTATTGTCGGATTTTTTTAAATTACAACAAGACTGGATATTTAGTTTATTTGTTATACCTTTCTCTGGATTTGTTATAAAATCTGGATTACAAATAAATTTATGCGTATTGTTTGACTTATCTTCTTCGTTGATCACAATTTTGGCAACAATTGAATCTTGAGGCAAATTGATCCAATCGTCATAGATATAATTTGGAATTTTTACCAACCACGTCTTTTGATCGGCATTTTTAGAATCAACAGCATATATTTGATCATCCTGTTCACTATTCATTTCTAATTGTTTTATTAAGTTTTATATTTAATATATTCCCTTTATAAATTAAGGTATTTTATTTTTTTTATTTTTTTTTCTCACCTACCATTGGGTAAATTTTGAGAGCAATTCAAATCCATAATAAAATTAATTATTATATAATTATATAAACAGTTAAAATCAATTTTTACTGAATTTAGTTTAGCATTTTAAATGAATTTGTTGAACTTCCCTTTGTGATTGAAGCAAAATTTTACGAAAATAAAATATTAACTATTTTAATAAATTCATTAAATATTATTAAATACTATATTGATTTCCAAACTCTTATAAATATTAAATTAATATTAAGTTAATTATCAGTATATTTTATTTATAAAACATTTAAGTGAAATATTATTGGTAATATTGAAATATTTAGATTAATTATTCGTCAATATTATATTTTGTTATAATTGACTATTTGTGTCCATTGCATAATTTTATAATTTAAATAAATATTCATTATTAGGGTGACCGGAATTATGCATTTATTTTTTTCAAACGTAACTTTTAAATTAAAAATATTTTGAATATTATTGTCTTATTTATTATTTGTCTTAATATTATTGATTATAATAATTAGTATAGTGTAGTTGTTTATTATTGTACCAGTCAAATAGAAAAGTTTAATCATCGTAATCGTTTTTATAATGGGCAAGAAAATAAGCTGAATCATTTTCTGTTTTGAAATTACGATCACTTCTTAACATAGATTTTAACATTGAAAAATTTATCTCTACTGCAATAGACGTGCAGGGCATTTTTTGATATCAGCATAGTCTTTTGGAGGAAATTTATCATTAACAAATTCAATCGAGTTATTTAATCGATCACGATTATATATTCAGTTATTCCGACTGGGTCCTCTATGAAATTAAGGCTGCTTATAAAATTCAAGTTATATTCGATGCTTGTATTTCCATCCTAGATTGAATCCAGAAATTTAACAATATTCGAGTAACATTTGTGTATTAAAATGAAATTCCTTCGCCATTTCATATAAAATTCCATCATACTTTACCAGAATAAATAAATCTCGTACACTGTTTAAATTTTCAAAGTAAAAGAAATCGGCTTTAAGTCAACGACTCCACCTTGTAACTATCACATCGGAATTCCTCCTATTATTTTAAAAATCTCTTTGTTCGAATAGTTTTTAAATGTAATGGTCTTCATTGATGAAATGAATTTGTCGACGTTTGGAAAGTAACATTTTATACGAGATGCACAATTATATAAAATAAATAATATAAAATTATGCATTTGGTCACCTTATGCATTATACAATTATTTTGTATTTAATAAATATCAAGGACGAGTGAAATTAAAATATAATTTATTTCCCTGGTGAAATTATTTAAAAATCCAACTTAATTTACATTTTAAAATGCAAATTATTTATTTCTTATATTATTTGAATGTTGATTCTTAATTATGTATTGAAATGTGTTTAAATTTGGGGATTATTGGTGAATCCATATAAACAAATGAAATTAATTTATTCAACAAAATATATGCAAATAGGACAGCACGGTGGCAATAACGAAATGTATTGTTGGCTAAATATCCTATCAAATATTATTTTTAATATTATGTTTTCTACAAGATCTAATCTGATAGAAATTATGCGCAAAAGTTTCTGTTAATTTGATACTTAAATTCGAACTAAATAAAAACAAAATTAATGTTTATCATTTATTACAATAATAATTTGATTTGATTTATGATATGTCTGATTTTTGGGGAGCCATCAAATATTCATAGTTGCACATTTATATTTATTGTTTATCGGTAACTAAATTTCGACCTTACTCCTCGTGTTCTTGAGCAACGATAACGATTCCAGTAAAATATTAATGTTTCATAAATATCTCAACAACTACAACAATAAAAGCGACAAAATGATCAAATCAGGGATTTAATCTAATTTTTTGGTAACACTCCAAACTTTTTCTTAATGATTTCAAATTTTAATGTCCAGAATTTTGTTGATTTTTTTGTTTAAATTGTTATGAAAATTGTTGTTGGACAATCTATTCACAATTACAGTTCAAAAATTAAAAGCTATTGAAGAAAACAAACATTAACTTTCAGGTAAACTAATTTTCAAATTTGACCATTAAGTAAGGTGACCAGATTTTTAGATGGGCAAAGCGAGACAACTTTGAAGGAGGGGGTATCAACAAAAATTTTCATATAGAATAAAAATAATATGGTAATATTTTTTGATTTTTAACATAAGTATATTTTATAAATATAAAAAATTGTATAATATTTTATTCCTTGACATATTATTAGTTTGATTAACTTAAAATATTTGCAAAAAAAATCGGGACTGTCCCTCCAAAAGCGGGACGTCTGGTCACCTTACATTAAGGCAATGAGAACAATGCCAAAAAAATAATATAATTAATAAATAATAAAAAATAAAGTAATAAAATAATAACAAATAAAAATTACATTATTCAAACAATTTATCAAATCTTCTTATAAATAATTTTCAAAAAACGAATCCTGCTTTTCGAAAAAAACAAAATAATGTTAGTATTATGGAATAAATGGTGTACTTCTCTTGTATGGTGTGCGTCCAATCGGGGAGTAATAATAATTTACTGTTCGATGTGTGTTTGGTATTAATTTTAATGGTGTGTGTAGAAACAATAAGAGAAGCAGTTGATATATTTGAAATGTATTTCAGGTCAATTGCTATACTAAAGGTCCATAGAATGAATCTGATCCTGTAAAGGATAAGAAATATTCTGAACGATGCAATAATAGTAGTCAATTGTGGATTGAAGACTATAATAATTGTAGTAGAATGTTACATATTTAATGATAATTATGGGCCAAAACAGAACCTCAATTAGGTTTTTTTTTACTCTTGTTTTGGCGCACCCAACGTCCTGAAATAAAATTCTTTAAAAAACTATATATAGCGATAATTTACTATAGTATTTCTGAAGTTTGATTACAATTGTCCATTTCTTCCAAATTAATCTAAAAGAGGATACCAAAACATTTCCTAAATCAGATCAAATTAATTTTATTCATTAATAAACGTTTTGTAGTTACATTGTTTGTTATTTATTATTTTATCTGGGTTTTATAAACACGCATATATACACGCACCCCGATTGTCCCGCCTCAATTTTTAACGGTGACTCTATCGGGTTCATCAAGCTCCTTACAGCATAGACATTTAAATACTAACTACCTACCCATTACACGCACAATAGTACGTCACTTAGGTTCTGTAATTCAATTAGGTAAAGATAAACCCTCGAACATAACAACAATAATAAAAATTAAAAGTTAAATATTTTTTTAAATAAATAAACGATAACAAATTGTTTTATTTAAATTCTTTTTGCATTAATCTATTTTTAGTTTATCTAGAAATTATTTTATTTTCTTCAAGTCCTTTACTCTGGTCAGTAAATTGGACTCATTTGCAATATATTTTTGACAGTTACTTGGTGCATGAATTATGCTGAAAATTATTTTATACTATTAAAAATAGAAAATAACGAAATAATAAATGTTCATGAATAATGATATACCAAGTCGAGAGCGATCTGACAACAACATTAAACTAGTCGTCATATGGAAGATATAATTCTTTGATAGTCCGATTCTGTAGCCAGACTTTACTAAATGGGATAAATGGGCTTTTTCTGTATATAATTATTTTGATTTTATTTCCTCTTTCTTTCTTTTGATGCTTATTCGTAAATTAAATGAGTGTCTATGTCACTTTTTTCCTATTTCTGATATGGTTGTGATTACTTTTTCATAGTCAAAGTTTAGTTCCAAAACAAGCTTAGTTGATGATGGTGAATCGTCTTAGTCCATCAGCTACCAAAGCTCATTTGCTTAATAAGAATCCAATACTTTATTTATGTCTAATTGTCAAACTTTCATCTTTTTATCCTAATTAACTTTATTAATTTGAAAAGATCAAACAAAAGGGTTAAAAACAAAAATAACCACAATTTTTTAATTTTAGCCAAATTTAAAACAAATTTAAAGCTCAGTCAGGATTAATCAACTGTTTTTTACTTAGATAAAAGATTCTCGTCATCCCACATAATAAAGCTTAATTCTAAGCAATTTGTTTCAACAATTGAGAAAGCAGCAACTAACAGCTTGTCAACGCCGCAAAAACCAAAAAAAACATTGTCATAATTACACAACCAGAGATTATCTATCGATTGTTCAACTAGTGTATATTAGGTTGAAGAAAATGTAGTCTATTATTTGGTCGACAGGTGGGAATACCGGAATATATTGTGTTTTGTATTCAGTGGCGTCGCTAGGCGAGTGCGGGAGTGCGGACCGCACCGGGTGACACCTTCTTAGAGGGGTGACACCAAATGAAAAATTGCAAATTTTACAGAGCAGACGTTACTCAGCCCAGTCATATTTCATAAGCGGATAACCGATCATAGTTAAATAAATACATGACTAAAAGACAGAGCTGGGTTAGTGTGCCACCATGCCGTCTGCAGAGAATCTGGGACTCATTTTAATGAGATTCAGAGTTGGTCGGATCAAAATTTGGAGTTATTTACAAATGCGATAATTAATGAGGTAGAATAGATCAATAGACTTGGAGGCGTTTCTGTAGGCCAAGTGCTTCATGCGCACGAGGTACTATCTTTGGCTTGATGCTAGGTATGACGTAGATGTCCAGACGTTTACATACTTGCTTTTTTATCAAAACAGTAAATTTTGTTAGACTTGTAATTTGTATCACCAACCTGTTTAAAGTAAATTATAACAGGGCGTAATTTTTTATAAAAGATCAACAGCGAAGAAAGGATTACATTCAAAAAGTGAGAATGGTTGAGATGCTTTCTAAATATGACCCAGTACTGAAAGAACACCTAATGAGACTAATGAGGAGTACATGCACAGTAAAAGCATTTATATCTTACCTTTCACCGAAAACGCAAAATCAATTTATAAATGTCCTGGAAAATCAAGTAAAGGAGATTCTTGTCAGAGATATAACAACTGCGAGGTATTTTGGAATTATGTTCGACGGCACACCTGACATATCAAACACTGACCAGATGTCTGAGGTTATCAGATATGTAAAAATCCACAATGGAAAAGTTGAAGTGAAAGAAGTGTTCCTTGGATTTTTTTTCTTTTAAGTGGGAAAAAAGCTGATGACCTCAGTTTTGACATTCTTACAATTCTAAAATGCGACGATAATGCTGCAACAATGTCTGGAATCCACAGAGGTTTTCAGACCATTCTGAAAAGGAAGAATAAGAAAGCGATTTTTAATGGGTGCGTGGACCATTCATTGAACTTGTGTGGCCAACACTCTTTGGCCGAAAATGCTTCATGTGTTATATTTTTTGGTACTCTTGAGGGAATATTTTCATTCTTTGCTGTTTCCACTCATCTATGGGATGTTTTGATTGAACACACTGGAATGTCGGTGAAAAGGTTATTAACAACACGTTGGAGTGCACATTATGCTGCTGTTAACAGAGTGAAAGATAGGTTTGATGAATGTATGGTGGCGATTGAATCTCTATGTGATCCTAGTGAAAATTTGGACACAAGGGGTACAGCATAAGGTCCTTTACATGCTGTCGGTGATTTCACATTTATCTCCTACCTCTACCTCTGGGCTAATCTACTTGAGGAAGTCAATCTTACCCAGCAGTACCTGTAGACTAAAGGCTTAACTGAAGACCAGGAAATGAAATTTTTAAAGAATGTATAAATATCTATAACTTAAATTTGTTACAGCTCTTTAATGCTTGTGCAAACTGACCTTCAGTTAACTTGTTTTTCGTTTTTGTCATATTGATACTGTTGACTTATTAAATGATGAATAAATAAGAATAAATCTGTGGTCGAAATCTGGAGGGGTGACACCGTGAGTTTACCACACTTGGTGACACCAACCCTAGTGACACCACTATTTGTATTTATCATATCAAGTCAAGGTTATACTCGTAGAAGAGAGAGTACTTGTTCCCTACAAAACAAGTACAATTTGCCATTGTTGTCGTTGATAGCTTTAGTTGAGAGTTAGAGCGTTAAAGATGGAGGTGAACAAAAAACAAATTCGGTATTTTTTAACATTTTAATTCGATAAAGGTGAAAACGCAAGCCAGGTAGCTGAAATTGTAAATGGTGTTTATGGTACCAACATTGTCAATCAAGCGCAATTTTGGTTTCGTCGATTTCGTTCAAAAAGAAGCTTGATGTTTGGGCGTCGCACGAGTTGGCGGAAGAAAACTTGATGAATCGTGTTTACATCTGAAATTTCAAACAAGACGAAATCGAGTCATTTCTGAAGAGGTTGGTGACAGGCGACAAGAAATGGATCACATACAAAAATCGGCCAGAAGATGCCAAAATTGGCCAATAGGAGAGACGCTGTGTTCCACCAGGACAATAACAGACCTCACACATCCATGATGACCCACCAGAAACTCACTAAGTTTGGTTGGGAAGTTGTTATGCATCCACTTTATAGTCAGGACCTGGCCCCATGTAATTATCAATTATTTTGTCTACGTCAAACGATCTTAGGGATGTGAAACTGGCCTCAAGAGAAGCTTGTAAAAACTGGCTATCTCAGTTTTTGCCACTAAGGACAAGTCATTTTTGGAAAATGACATAAAGAAGTTCACTTCTAAGTGGCAACGAGTCATCGAAAACCTAGGGATATATTTAAGTCAAAGCGAATAATGTAACCATATTAAAAAAGCTTCAAAATGAACGTAAAAATGGATTACTTTTTCCTCAACCTAACATTAAAATTTCTAATCTGGTTTTCTAAAGTACTGATTTTGACCACCAAAATATGTGGAGGATATTGTATTTCATTACTTTGTCGAAATTTCCTTTTGTAGAGTCTTTCTTAGCTTCATTGTAACAATTTTGAGTTGTCTATTTTTTTAAAGATGGGCAAATCCATTCGAGTGTTGCAAATTTTTATTTTCTTCAGACATTGTTAATAAACATTATTGGATAACAAATTTACATTATCTCTAACTACAAAACACACAAAAGTTGGTTGCTAGAGATAATCGTTTTTTTAATTTATTGAAACGCAAATCTTTATATATCTAAGTATCACAAAAAATTGGGATGTTTCACAATCAAAATAATCGACTCATATCTCTTTTACCAAATTTTCGTTTTTACTTCTTGTTTTTATAAATTTAATTATCAATCACATAGTAGACTCATTGTCAAAAATCTAATTATATTTTAAATTTATTATTATTATTATTATTATTATTATTATTATTATTATTATTATTATTATTATTATTATTATTATTATTATTATTATTATTATTATTATTATTATTATTATTATTATTATTATTATTATTATTATTATTATTATTATTATTATTATTATTATTAGTTAATTAATTTTATGAAAAATAATTTATTCCCAGATTAAAAAATAAAAGCGTCAGTAAATTTCAAATAATTGTCACTTTCTAACATTCATTTCAGTGTTGGTTGAATAAATTTGTGTGAATATTGGACTTAATAACTTTTTGATTGCTTTCTCAACTAAAGATCACCATCAAATCTTTAAAAATCTTTCGTGAGTTATTAATTAATAGACGTAATAAAATATTTTCAATATTTAAACCGACTTCTTGTGAAGATATTATACAATCATGATAACGTCGAAAACAACAACCAGTAAAACCAACTACAAATCCACAACAAATTCGCCACCAATTCAGCCAATATCTGGCTATAGAAATGTGGTCATAACAAGAACTGGACCAGCAGTCTCAACAATTGGAGCGCAGGGGGGTTCTAACATTCGAACGATTGAAATGAGTAAGAGCTACGGACTCAGTTCAACTCCTGGCGCTACATCTAACATTGTTCATAATGGCGTTAATAATCTAATGAACGGTCGAGAAAAAGAAAAACATGAACTTCAAGATTTGAATGATAGATTTGCAAATTATATTGACAAAGTGCGAAATCTAGAAGACGAAAATAAAAGACTTAGTGATGAGTTAACTGATTTAAAAGATCAGTGGGGAAAAGAAACTGTAAGAATCAAAAGCTTCTATGACAATGATATGACTCAACTGAGACGGTCTCTCGATCAGGCTGAAGGTGCAAAAGCTCAAATGGAAATGAAAATAAATACTTTGGAAGATCTTATCTTAGAAGCTCAGACTGAGTAAATAAATAAATTTTAACAATTTGAAAGAGGTTTCGTTAAATTTTTGTTTAGATTAAATGATGTCACACAATTGCATTTGGCAGATAAAGAGACGATAGATAAAATGGCCAGCACTTTATCAGATTATGAACACGAAATAGCAAACCTTCGAAAAAGACTTGGCGGATTGGAAGAGGAGAAGGTTCGAGATAACAAAGAAATAATGAGATTAAAAGAAGAACTCAATTTATTGAAACAGGTAAAGAACTTAGTGATGAGTATTAAATAATGAGCATATTCCAGGATCTAGAGAAAGAAACACTTGAACATATTACCGCTCACAACGAGCTTCAATCACTAGTGGACCAAATCGAATTTTTGAAGAAAATATTCGAATCGGTTAAATAATCTCTTTGACAAAAAATTAATAACTTATTTCTCAACAGGAAGTTCGAGAACTTGCAGCATTGGTTTATAAAGATTCAACAGAAAATAAAGACTTCTGGCGAAACGAAATGGCTCAAGCACTAAGGGATATTCAGACAGAATACGATAGAAAACTAGAAACCTTACATTACGACATGGAGGCTCAATATACTCTGAAAATCCAAGAAATACGAACGACACAAGGTAAAGAAAATGTTGAAACAGTTCAATTGAGGGAAGAAAATACCCGACTTAAAGATCAATTGGCTGAAATGAGAAATAGATTACCGGAATTAGAAGCTCGGGTACACTCAAAATATTTAATAGAAAAATTCCTAAACTTTTAAATTTTAGAACAATGAACTTGAACGTTTGTTAGAACTTTTACGCCGAGAAATCGAAGAGAAAAATCGTGAATTTGACTTGGAGAAAAATAATTTGAGAAAGGAATTATTAAATCGAAAGGCAGAACTTGAAGGCATTCTTGTGGAACTACAGATCTTATTAGATGCAAAATTAAGTTTGGAATTAGAGATTATTGCCTATAGAAAAATGCTGGAAGGTGAAGAATATCGGTATTTCATTTTGTTTTTAGTATTCATATATTCATGGCCTTAAGAGTGAATCGAAAATCCAATCAAAGTCTTAATCAAAGTCTTAATCAAAGTCTTACTCAAAGTGGACGAAGTATGGACACGATGGACCACGTAACTAGAACATCTATTAGTCAACATCACGCTGCCCCATCTAGTATAAAATAATTTCATTTTGAGATATTTTAATAATTTTTTTCAGCCAAAACTCAAGGTATACTACTGTCGTATTAAATTTTTATCAATGAATTCTAGTCACGAGTGTCATCAAAGGAGAAATGTCTGCGAAAACTTCATTCCAAAGAACAGCTAAAGGTAACGTAACCATTCAGGAATGTTCACCAGATGGAAAATTTATTATTCTTGAAAATACTGGATCACAAGTAAATATAAATTTTTTTAATAAACCTTATCGATTTTTACATATATTATTATTATTATTATTATTATTATTATTATTATTATTATTATTATTATTATTATTATTATTATTATTATTATTATTATTATTATTATTATTATTATTATTATTATTATTATTATTATTATTATTATTATTATTATTATTATTATTATTATTATTATTATTATTATTATTATTATTATTATTATTACTATTATGTAACAAGGAGGAAGATATATCTGGTTATACACTAACGAGAAATACTGATAATGGAAGAATAGTAATTAAACATGTTATTCCTTCAAAAACAATTCTGGAACCAACTGGAAAAAATAGATATTACAAAGTTGGTAGATTTTAGGATTTTGGGATAAGTAATAATTAATATTAAGATTTGGGCACGAGGCAACCGACCGCAAGGTTCAAGTGATCCGGAATGTTCAGAATCGAACTGGGGTTTCGGTGCACAAATATTAACGGTTCTACAAAATTCTAAGGGAGAAGTAAATATCTATTTTCCATAACAAAAGAATTAATTGCTATCTAGGAAAAGGCTACCCACACTCAACGAACTGTATATCAATTATAGTTCAACTGACACTTTCACTGACAATTTACTAGCTTGACTCTATGACTCTTTCTAGATGAATTTATAATTTTGCTTAACCCAATTTAGCCAAATAAATTAATTTCAATTTGTTTTGTTTTAATATTAAACTGTAATATAGATTTGAAATTGTTTAATTATTGTTTAACTTATTGATAATTAAAATGAAATTTATCGAAAACTATTTTAAGAAAATAAATGAACGATGAAAATATTAAAGAAAATACAAATATCCCAAATGAGAAAGAGAAAATGTCAATAGAAAAAATCCAAGAATGCAGTGAAAAGCTGGTTAACGAAGTTTCGAAATTCCAATCAATTCTTCCCAATCTGGAGAAAGAGGTATTTGTCAATTATTAAATGGTTTGTTTTCAACTGGAGAAATTAATTTAGAATGCACAATTAGAAAAAATAAGAGCAGAAATCAAGCAGGCAATGAAAGAAAGAACTATAACATATGAAAATGAAAAGAAATTTCTGCAAATGCAAATGGACAACAGTTCTGCAAAAATGGAATGGTTGCAAAAAGAAAAGCAATCTCTAGATGAAATAAAGCAAGATCTAATGGCAAAGATTCAATTGTATAATTATAAGTTTGACTTGTCTAATTTAGAGGTAATAATTAAAAATTTATTATTATTATTATTATTATTATTATTATTATTATTATTATTATTATTATTATTATTATTATTATTATTATTATTATTATTATTATTATTATTATTATTATTATTATTATTGAATTGTAAAATGACTTCATTTATTTTGCTAAGAATATTTTTGCTCCATGAAATAAATATTTAAATTGTAAGTCACTAATTTAAAATTAAAATTTCAATAAAAACATTTTATATTTTACATTTTCATTCAGGAAAAACTGAAGGACTGATCAAAGCGACAATTTGCAAAAACAAATTACTTTTATAATTGTTGATAAAAATCGTCTTTTTATTTGGTTCAGTAAAATTTACCTGTTAAAAACTTGATGAAAATTTGTGCTTTGTTCAATAGAAAATGATCGAAAATAAATTTTATATAATTTTTTATTTATCAAATCTTCAATATCATCATTTTAGACTTCTAATAAATTTATAAGGAAGTTTTTTAAAAATTTTGTAATTATAATTAAAAAGTAAATAACTAGTTCTTTTATAATGCAAAATTATAAAAAAGAATCACAATATTCAGTGTTCATAGGGTCGTCAATTTTATTCTATCATGGGCAAAGCTGAATGGTTTAATGGATGCATAGTGACAAGCCGAGACGTCCCAAGGCAATATGGCATCTTAGTCAGTCATATATAAAGACGATCACATTGCACGGATAGTAACATGGAAAACATGGTTAAACATATTTAATGTAAGCACATCAAAATAAAAATTAAAAATTTCGATGGCAAATAAAGGAGCTCCCATTCAAGCAAATAAGGAAGCTTCAATGCAAGTATAATGTCGCACTTAATTTAGATTAGTTAACTAGAGTTTTTTTAAAACTCTTTTTAAATATCATAAGATTATTGTTTTGTATTTGTAATTTTGTTTCTAAAATTTGGCACTCTAGGTGACTATATACATCTGAGACTCTTTTAGCCGTCAAAAAACACTTCTAAAATAAACTTTCTATTAAAGAAAAAAAAGGCATATTTCAAAGAAAGTTTAATGAAATAAAAAGAATTCGACTGTAATCATGTTGAAATATCCTCGCATATTTATTAATGAATTTCGATTGGAATAAATTAATTGCAAAATTAGAAATATATGATATGTAGGTTCCAAGATGTGAACAACGTCGTTCTCAACATAAAGAACCGCAGAAAAGACGTAATGCTAAGATGTATGACAGTGGTGGCCAACCCAAATCAATCGAAGGGCCAAATTTTTGGAAAAATACTATCACGGGCCACAATAAATTAATTTAAATAAATATAACTCGTTTTTACGATTCAAGTAAACTTAGAATCAATTTTTTAAATTAAAAACATGCTTAATTCGAATATGAATTCCAAAAAAGACAATTTTTGATTTGATGTTTAAAATTGTGTCCGGGCCACGTCAAAACGCTTCGCGGGCCACTTGTTGGCCATGACTGGTGTATGATATACCAGACTCCAAATCTTAAACAAGTTCGGAAAGAGTATTGTGTGCCGCAAATAAAGTAAACATCGAGATTAATGGAGAAATCGATAGTCTAATCCATTATATAAAAAATGAATGCAAAAATGAAGAGATATGTAAAAATCTATCAGACGATTCTAAAAATATATTGAAAAAAAAAGACAAACTTAAAGTTGGTGGTGATTGGTTATATTTATTAGAAAATCAAATTTCTTGAGAAGAGGTACCTGTGTATAAACGGAAAGAGATAATAAGCAAATTTCATTCTCAATTGGGGCATGTTGGAATTTAAAAAACTTTCAGAGCAAATAAAAACGAATACTTTTTGCCAGATATACTAACAAATACGAAAGAAAGTATATTGATGTGCAAAGCTTGTCAGAGGTCGAAAGATAAAAACGGAAGAATAAGAGCACCACTCCAAAATATGGTAATAACTAAACCATTTCAAATGATAGCGGTTGATATCACGGGACCATTGATGGTGACAACTCATGGGAACAAGTATATTTTGAGAATTATTGACTACTTCTTGAAATATTGATGCCTTATTCAATTAAAGATTTTACTGCTGAGACAGTCGCAAGATCAATTTGGGAACAGTGGATTACTAAATTTGGTTGTCCAAAATAGGTGCATTCAGACAATGGATCAAATTGTAGAAGCATGCTAATTAGAGTATTCAATGTAATCATCGGAACTAAGCCAAGTTGAAATATTTATAATAATTATTATGTAAAGATAGTTCACGAACATGATAAATTGTTCTTTGTCTCCAAAATTCCCAATTGATTACATTTCATCAAACACGCAAATAAAACATCGAAATCCCTTTCCTTTGTTAATCCTTCTTACTTGTATATATGTTATTATGTCCGGCTACTTAAGCTCGACCTTTTCCAAATCAATTTAAATAATCTTTGTTGTAAAATAGATGATCGAATGGTGGTTATAGTTTTGGTATCTGGATCAAAATCGTGCTTGGATAGAGATTTTGCGATATAAATTCATGATTTTAACTTAATGTTACGAAACAAATGAGTAAAGGATTTTACAAGTCCATTCTTTTTGTATACTATAGCTAGGTTTCTTCGGTAGTTATATAAAAGAACTTAAACAAAAGTATTTTCATCTTGTCCTTTTCTTCAGTGGTGAAATATAGTTAATTGTAACATATCGACAGGGCCGTAACAAGGGTGGTGCGAGCGGTGCAGTCACACCGGGCGCACATCTGAAATTGGCGCAAAACTGGGATGTAACATTTTTTTTAATGTTAATAAAAAATAAAAAAATTATCAAATTGCATGCACAATAAAAAGGGCACCCTAGCTAGCCTATCTTTAACATGGACTGGTCCATTAACATGCCCTCATAGGTGTGTATTTTGTAAAATGTTAGTCCACAAAATGGGTTCCTGTCATTTTTTCAATTAACAACAGAATTTTAGAACATTACCACCTATTATAATAGCTGGAGATGAATACATAGTTAAAATTCTTAACATGAACATTATAATTATTATAGTAGGCTGATTTGAATTGGGGGCGCCAGATATATGAACCGCACAGGGTCAATAATGCCTTGTTACGGCCATCCGCATTCTAGAAGTATGTCTATTTAAAGAAAAAACCTATAACATCTTTTTATGTTAATGTTTTGTTGTTTTTATAGGTAATTTAAGATACTTTACTCTTTTCTTGTCAAAAAGTGATTTTGTACCACCAATAAATATTTCCTTTAGAATTTTTTCGTCTTAAAATTATATTTGCTTTCTAATTATTATAAGAGTTACTTTAAAAGAAGCAATAATCACACTGTGGTTGTTAAATTAGTTTTTCAAATATTCACTACTTAAAAGTTAACTTCTTTTTAAAAACAAAACTTGTCTTTTCTGAAAAAAAAGCATAATAATTTCTTTAAAATATCTTTTAACATAATATTGTTTTAATTAAAAGACAAACCCAATTGTTTTAGTTTTAATAAAACAAAACTTTTTTTCCTTCTGGCTCAATATTTATAAGCACGTTGTCTCATTTTTGATGGTCTCCAAATTTTAACTCAACCCAAAGAGAGGTTTTTTCAGACTTATGAACGTCTTATATGACAAACAATATCAATCATAGCCAATGCCTACATTTAGTCAGTTCAAAAAAAATTATATGAGTAAATGGGGGTTGTGAATCAGACAGCCGTAATTTATGAAAAGCAGTTATTTTTAAGCAGGTTATATGCAGAAAATATAAATCTTGATGGCCTTATGCCAAAGCTGTGAACCCGGGCATATTGAACATTTAAAGGATAATATTTCCAATAACCATTTTCTTAATATGTTGAAATTATAAGTTTTTATTGGATTTCAATAATATACAAGATTTTAAAGAATTTTTTTTTGTCCGAAAATATTTTCCCTTGTTTCAGTTAAAATAAATTTCAAAATAATTCGCGTCATATGCGACTTTACTCCGGTAAAAAAAATTTATAAATTAAATAAAAAATATTTGTTACTTATTTAATCAATCAATTGGTTTATTAATTAATCATTAATTAATTGAATTTTTACTATCGAAGTTAATCAAGAAAAATGCAATGTAATTTCTCATAATAATAATTTATAAGAATTTTATAATTAAACGGCCAATATAAACAAACTTTTTGTAATGAAAATTATTTAAGTTTTTTGCAGGAGATTTAAATATAATGAATAACTAATAAGATATTTGATAAAAAATAGGTTATATCACATCAGTAGGGGATTATTATAAGCATTTTCCAATTCTTCCTATTTAGATAAATTTGTGAGAAAAAATTTGTTTTTGAAGAACTCAATTTTTTCATATTTAAAATTAGCTTTAAAATATAATAATGCGGCCCGATTTTATATTTGCTGCGGCCCTAATTTATTTATAATTTGTATCTTTAAATAAAAAAAATTGTTGTATACTAATTGTGAAATTATGCAATTACATTGAAATGCATAAGAAAATAATCCAATATGAAATGAAACGACATTAAAAAAGTACTCTTAATTACTGGTTGAGATTTTTTTATGTCCGCATATATAAAAAATGAATTTTAATTGCTTGATATATTTTATGTTATTACTTAACCTTCAAATGGTATTCATTTGTACCAACGCTAACCGCGTTAAGGACAAAAATGTCTACCATATATTTTTGTATCAAAATGTAACAAAAACAAAAGTTTTTTTAAGTTCATTAGTTTTTTATTTACATTTAAATATATAAAACAAAAATAAAAATTCAAAAAACTATTCAAAATTTTAACCAAAATAATATAAAATGAACTTAACATAATAAATTTCTTTAATTTTTCAATTATTATGACAAGCAGGACAAATATATTTTACATGGTTTTTGCATACATAATTTTTACATTTATTACATTTTATTGTGGTTTTCCCCGTTCTGATAGGACAAGTAGAACACATGCCTCTTTTCGAAGCTGTAGGCTTCGAAGATCCGCCAGCATCATCTTGGTTGCTTTGAGCTTCCTGAATAATATTTCTCGCGGCAAGTTCTCTAGGTAAATGTTGTCGGCTTAGCATTTGAGGTTTTATCAAACTATCACCTAATTTTTCCAAAAATAAACGTCCCTTACTCAAACTATTACAATTCCAAGATAAATCAACTTCCTTGTAAAGTACGAAACCATTGTAAGCAGATATATCTAACATATTGCAAAAAACAACGAATGGCCAACTTCTAGATTTTCTTTTTGTAGAATAACAGGATACCATTTTATCTAAAGTATCCACTTCGCCTTTTGTGGCATTATAATATTTGATAATTTCAGGTTTACGTTGAGGTTCATTAGTTATAACTTCATCAGACAAATGTAGAGTACTTTGCATCACTACGCATCGATATTTTTTAGGTACATAAGATACTAGTGTTGTATCTTTTGTAAAAACAAAGTTTGATGTATATTGTGGCAAAGATCTTGTGTTCAAAATTTCTGGTGGGATTGTTGGTTTATTTTTTCTTAGTGTACCCACCATTGTTATAGATTTTTCAAGGAGTTTTTGGCCAAGCTGATATGATGTGAAAAAATTGTCGAGTGTTATGTTGTGACCTTTGAGACCCCTCACTAAATCTAGTACAATTCTCATACCTTGATTTGTTTCGGGAGCAACATCCGGTTGTTTTCCTAAATATGGCTGTATTTTCCAAGCGTAGTAAGATTTGTTGCAAGCTGCAATCCAAAATTTAATCCCATATTTCGCAGGTTTACTTTTCATATATTGGCGAAAAGGACATCGACCACGAAAACCAAGTAGTTGTTCGTCAACTGTCACATTCTCTGATGGATTATAAAATATGGGTAACCTTTCACTCCATGCATCCCACAATTCTCGGATTGGCGCAAATTTGTCATTCATACGTCTTTCTGACCGGGTTTCTTTTTTATCAAATCTAAGAATTTTTGAAATATTTTCAAATCTTTTCAATGGCATGGTTGTACGTAACAAAGGTCTACCCGTAGTTTCATGCCATAAGCTTTCAGTTGCTTCATTTTTTGACTTATAAACACCCGCTAAAATCAAGCATCCAAAATAGGAATAAAGTTCAGTTGCATCCAAATCCTTCCAACTATCTCCAAAAACGGTGTTTCCTTCATTGTTTGAGTTTTTCAAAATCATATTTTCAATAGCTTTCGGAAAAAATATCATGAATGCACTGTTTATATCAGTGATTCGGCTAGCTGCATACCTAGTAATTCCCGGAGTCATATTCAATATATTTTCTGCTCGATTGCGACCCAAATTGGTGCTAACAGGTTTTTGATGCCACAATACTGTCTTATCTTTCGATAAAAAACTATTTGGCTCTACATCGCTTAAACTTTCCTGATCAGAACTCGAATACTCGCTATCAATAAAAACATGGTCATCATCAGATGGATCAGCTTCGCTACCACTAAAAACTAAATCTTGAATTTCTTCATCGGTTAAATTTTGATGTGTCATAATTTTGATTTTTTTTTTGAAGAAAAATAAGTTGAAATATAATATATTAGACTCAAACTTCGTAATCGTATCAATGCAATGTGTAAATAACAAATTCTAATTAGACGCAGCAAAGGTCAGTACAAGTTACTTGACGAATAGCAAATAAATGCACAAAAAAAACCACAAAATAATAATTTAGAACAAATAACATGTTTGTTGCAAACATATGTCAAATCAAAAATCATATGTTTGTTGTAAACAGGTAAAAACAAATCATGTTTGAACAGGAATTTCATTATAGACATTTTTGTCCACATTACGGTCAACGTGCATTTCTTTATACCTAGAAATCTGTATGACACCATAAAATAAATTAAGCGGCAAATTATTAATTTAAAAAAAAGAAGAATTTACATTGAAAAATTTTTCAAACTTAAGTTTGTATTCAGGCGTTATTTACATTTAAAAAATAATTTTGACAAAAATGTCCACAATACCATATAAAGGTTAAAATATGAATCTCAGTATAACATGCAAACCCAACATTTTTTAAATAGTGATAAAAATTTTAAATTAACGGAAGAAATTATTTTTACTCTTCTGTTTGAGTTTGTACTTTGCATAGTTTTATTCAGTTTTTTGTTTAGTTTGGTCATAAAAAATAATATGTCGGTATCAAATCAACTTAAGAAACGGAAGTTAGAAGATGAAAGACGAGTATTCCAAGAGTAATGGACAGAAAAGTTTTGTTTTGTTGAGCATAAAGGTAACATTATATGTTTAATTTGTAAAGCAACAATTGCTGTGGCGAAAAATTATAGCTTAAAAAGACATTTTCAAACTAAACATTTTGATTTTGATGAAAAGTATTCTGGTGTTTTAAGAAAACAACAAATTACTTCAATGGTTCAATCACTACAAGCACAACAAAATATTTTAAAAAGTGCAATGAGTCCACAGGGCAAGCAGTTTATCCAATACATTTATCCAATCAACCTTCTAAATTTTAGAAGGTTGATTGAATAAATGTAAAGAGCGTAATTATATTTATAGTTGTACAATATCAGAAGTCAACATATTTTAATACAGATATGTGCAACTTGTATTGATCTTGGCGATTAACAATTATGGGATGTTGTCGAAACCCGGTTAATAATACTTTTCGACATAGCTTGCATCACTATTGTATATTAATATGGCAGTCTCAAGTTCTTAATTAATGCCATTTATATTTGAAAGTCGATGAGTGAAAAGTATGATAGTGCTTATGAAAAATAGCAAGTTAATATAAGCCAAGTGCGATTTTCTGACTAATTTCAGCAGTGACATGGTAAGTATATCAACTGATACATAATGTACAATTACTGTGCCTTAAAGGGTCTGTTTAATAACTGTTTATTTAAGATGTCAAGGGACCGGATGTTTAATGTTGACGAAATAAGGGATTTAGACGGAAAATCCTAATGTAACAGTACCCAATTTTAAAGGCGAGAAAAGGTCTAAAGAGAATGAGAAATTATCAACCTAGGTTCTAAAAAATTCTCATTGTTTAAGAAATGTAAATGTAAACACATCTTGATATTGAATATGGAAAGAGTATTATATATAAGTTTAAATGATTTTTTACTTTGTCGAAAAATTTAATATCTTCAAGCGGCAAATTCCATTCAAGGAACAATTTATTTTTCAATTTATTATATAATTGATTTAGTAAAATATTCTAAAATATCCAATCAACAGTTTTAATTTTTATGATTTAGCAAATACACTATTCAAAATAAATCAATATTTAAGTGTTTAAAAATATTAATTTTTTATTAAATATTTAATCGATTTTTTGGTTTTTATCAATTGGTGGAAAATATTCAAAAAAAATCACAAATTAAAAATTTTTTGATTTTCTAATAATTATTTAATCAATATTTTGGAATATATCAATTAAAATAGCATACATATTTTTTAATTGATTGTCTATTAATTATAAATAATTAAAATTGAATTATATAATCAATTTATTGGTGTATATTTCAAACTACCTTCCAAATAACTATTTAAACATCACAGAAATTAAGCATAAACATCAAAAAAGAAAAATTAAGGCATTTCTAATAAATTATATTTTACATCATCCAAAAAACATGACAATATGTTATTTGTACACTAATTATCGATGTGTTGTAATTATTGATAATTCAACATTTCCATTACATTATTAAAAGTATTTCTGAATCCCTGTTCAATTTGATTCCATAAATTGAATGCATTTTCCCTGACTACCTTCACCCAAGCCTGGAATTCATCCCTGAAATCAACCAATCAGAAATTCAGGAACGATTTTTCAAATTATATTTTACCCATTAAAGAAATTGACAATATGGCTCGACAAATCTATCAGGTAATGTTTCAAGGAATGGATAATCTCTCCAATTTGATTGATCAACTGTGGGAACATTTCGTCCAATTTTGAACGAATATAAATACACGCTAAATCAATCTTAATGGCCAAGTCATTGATTGTTGGTTTGAGATATGTCCAAAGTTCAACGGATTTAGCTTGAATCCTGTCGTAAGCGACTAAGATAACAGGTTGTGCTTGCTTATACGCGTCAAGAACTCGTTCTTCACAGTATCTAGCATGTGACAATAATCGATTTTATTGCATTTCAAACTAACTTATAAGCAGGCGTCAATTTATCGATTAGATTCTCGCTATATGGTGAGACGTGATTCTGCATCAGCTTAAACTGCTGAGGATACTGATAGTATATTATGCCACCAGTGATGAAGCCCATTAAGATTATATAGGTTAAGATACGGAAAAATGTTCCCAGGAAAGATGAAGAGCTGTTGCCATTGGACTGACATTTCTACATAATTAGTTCAATGAGCTAATGACATCTAATAAATTCCTCAACCTTTGATAGTTTACGCAAATTATCCTGCACTGAACCCATCGGTGCAGCAATATTATTGTTACATATCTTGTCCATTATTATTTTGAACGATTTTGATTTTTTGATTGATTGTATTGCAGCGCTGTTCTTGGTCGACAGATAATCGAGGAATATCCTTTTCACATAATATTTTGTAAGTAAAGCATGGTGATATTTATGGGAAAAGTAAGTATTTACAATGATTATTTATTAAGATAGCAAAAAAGAATGTAAAGTGAAAATAATGTATTAAATTAATAAATTGGTCATTTAATACATTAATTTAAAATATTAAGTTGGAATAAAAGTTCGGGTATTATTATATTGTCACATAAATTACAAAAACGGTCACTTAATTTTTATTAAATTTGTCTCCTAAATCAGTGGTTCTCAAACTTTTTTGATCACGACCCAAATTTTTGACATTTCATGCCAAAAATTTTATTGCGACCCACATGACAAAGATTAATTTTAAAATAAATGTTTATTTAATGAGAATAACTCTATTTAACTCTAGTTATTCTAGTCATCGCGACCCACCAAAAATTCTTTCGCGACCCAAAAATGGGTCGCGACCCATAGTTTGAGAAACACTGTCCTAAATTACGTAATTGTACTCGTAATTTAATTGTAATGTATTAAATTAATAAATTGGTCATTTTTCATTTTATTATAATTTTTGTCAACTATTTAAAATATTAAGTTGGAATAAAAGTTCGGGTATTATTATATTGTCACATAA
Organism: Schmidtea polychroa; assembly: GCA_959609185.1. Taxonomy (NCBI): domain Eukaryota; kingdom Metazoa; phylum Platyhelminthes; order Tricladida; family Dugesiidae; genus Schmidtea; species Schmidtea polychroa. The sequence continues at coordinate 74,754 of CAUHTR010000815.1, read as the reverse complement.
ATTAAAAAAACGGTCACTTAATTTTTATTAAATTTGTCTCCTAAATTACGTAATTGTACTCGTAATTTAATTGTAATGTATTAAATTAATAAATTATTGTATTGCAGCGCTGTTCTTGGTCGACAGATAATCGAGGAATATCCTTTTCACATAATATTTTGTAAGTAAAGCATGGTGATATTTATGGGAAAAGTAAGTATTTACAATGATTATTTATTAAGATAGCAAAAAAGAATGTAAAGTGAAAATAAAAAATAAATATTAACTTTTTAAAAAATTAAAATTTTCTATATATCTTTTTTGTTCAAACGATTTTCACAATATAATTATGAAATTATCAACTTATGATAGGCTCATAATCTATAAATGGATAATGTTTGATTGAAAATATTTATTTCACCGAAGTACTTTACATTTATTAATATTGTATTATATGATTCAAAACTGTTGTATTAAAGAATAAGACTTGTGAATTGTATTTGATACATTAGTGTTTCAGGTAAGTGCACTTTTATCATGTGATACGTTGGAAATGTGAATACTTTGTTCCACTCTCTTTGTATATACTACAAAGTCATTTAGTAAATAAAATTACACTAATTAAAAGTATGTCAAAAGTTTAGACGTTTAGTTGCGTAACTTTGTATATATTCAAGTTTTTTTCAAATGTTTTTCATTTTATTATAATTTTTGTCAACTATTTAAAATATTAAGTTGGAATAAAAGTTCGGATATTATTATATTGTCACATAAATTACAAAAACGGTCACTTAATTTTTATTAAATTTGTCTCCTAAATTACGTAATTGTACTCGTAATTTAATTGTAATGTATTAAATTAATAAATTGGTCTCCTAATTAATTTATTTGGCCGAATAACTATACTTAAAAAATTTTGAATTACCAATACTATTAATTTGAAAATGAGCAAATATAGAAAACATTTTTTGACCAAATAAATTACCAAAAAACAAAAATGACCCTTCACAATATTATTAAAGTGATGAATCATATGTAGAAGTACGTGAACAACAGTGGAAGTGGAATTGAAAGTGAAAAATAAAGGCCTATGATCGATTATGTACACTCTAGCCAGTAAACTGCATCTAGGAGAAAAAAAGAGATAAATGTTTCAGAAAAGTTGGACGACCAACAGTGGAACCAAGTGAAACTACAAAACGTAAAGTACTTCACTGGCCAGAGGGCAACAAAACGCAACAAAATGCTTAGTTTACTCTAAAAAATTTTTTGTGGTTAGTTTTGTGTTTTGATTAAATTTCAAATATTTTTCAGATTTCATTTTTATTTAAGTGACCAACCAATAAGTAATTTAAGGAAGCATATTTTGTAAATTTAAGTGTTCAGTTTTATTTAATTAAAGTGATCAATTCAGTAATTTAAGTAATTTAAGGCGATAAAAAATTTTTTTTGTGATTATTTATGTAATTTAAGTGACTAGATCCATAAAAGTTCCTCCTGTATGTATTTTTGCTTGAAAATTATTTTTGTCGCCATTTTAAATTATCATAGAAATTTCTAGATATTTTACTTCGAACTAAACCTCATCAAAATTGAGTGCTCGTAATTTTTGTGCCCAGGTGGAACATGATACTGAAGGTGATGTATTGTGCAGCAATATATTTTATAAAATTTACGATTTTATAAATTCATATATTCCGTTAATTTTTGATGTAGCAAATGACGTATTATCGTTTCGGATCAGCAAGTAAGAATTCTTTTTAGGATAAGTGTGATAAGCAAAGAATAAATAAAGTGTACTTTTGAAGTATTTGAAGTAATGACAAAGCATTTTTGAAGTATTAGTTTGACATTGCAAAAAATGTAAAGTGAAAATAAAAAATAAATTATCAACTTTATAAGAAATTAAAATTTTCTATTATCCAATTTATCTGGACAGTAAAAATAATCTTTATTTATGAGTGGTCTCCAATTTTGGATATGATTATCTTAATGATTTAATCTTTGTTTTCATCTATTAGTATTTTATTTCTACTACACTTAACAGCTTTATGGTGAATACAACAAACAACGATTGGACTTTATACTCAAAGAGGTGAGTTCACTCGCTATTCTTATTATTGGTTCCTTTTTAAATATATATTTTATAAATCACAAATTTCTAAACCATGCGTAATTTGTGCTGGAACTCCAAACCTAGCAACTGCACCGAAATGCTTCATATGGGAAAGTTGTAGACAATTTTATATCTTAAAAATGACCATGTGCAATTAAAGGAATATTATAACAGTTTAATGAATTAAAAAATTGTTTTTATGATTCACTTTATGGTAAAGGTTAAACATGAGCAATTCAACAGGGGTATCATAGCTATTATTACAATTCGACTTAATGATATTAATTACATATTTAACTTTTACAATCCAAAACTTACCGAAAAATCCACGTAGATAAATTATCAATAAAATAATAAATTACTTGAAATCTAATATTAATCAATAATAATTACAATTATAATTTATAAGAACTTTTTTCAAATTTCAATATAAAAAAATCGATATATTTATTGATTCATAGTCAAATTTTTTAATAGATATAATTATAATTTATTTTGATTATTTTAATATTGATTATTTGTAAAAAAAATACAAATATTATCAAATTTTGTGATTTTATACGCAATCCGCTAAATTACAGAGATAAATGAGTGTTTCTTTGATATTATCTATTCAGAGCTTCCACGTTTATTCCTATGGGTGCGATATGATTTACATTGTCTGATAAGTATGTAAAATAAATTTGTGACAAATCAGATTGCGAAACGAAGTGGTAAATGTTGCAATGTAAACTGCTAGCATTATTATGTTAATTTCCATAACTGGACATTATTTTTATATGTTGTGCAAATTTTGAAGTGTTTTAATTCTTCCGCGTTTCTTTTGTTTTCTGGCTGGTTTTATGCGATGATTTCTTTTGCATTAGTCAATATATTTGGACTGAAATATCTACTTTTTATAGCCCTGTAATTATTTCCTATTTTATGTCTCAATTCAGAATGGAATTTGTGTAAAAATGTATCAAAAGCTTTAATGTTCGATTCTGTAATAAATGAATGTAATTGCAGGATAAAATTGTACTGTCAGGCATCGTTATAATTCTTCAGAAAATCTTCTTATAGCTTTAGGAAAATATGTTAATTTTTCCATTCGTTTAATGTAGGTAATTTTAATAAGTTCGCAGTTATAATTAAATTCTTTCTTTTCGTATTTATACTTTTCCCCGTAAAACAAATTAGGAACATCTTAAAAATAAATTTTGCGCTATTATAAGAATTTTTTTTCAAATTTCACCACTGATTTCTTTTCCATTCACATTTTATTTATTAAAAAGCTTGAAGACTATGAATCAGTAAATATATCAAAAACATCGATATTTTTACTGATTCATAGTCAAGCTTTTTAATATTTTTTTCCCCACAATCTAAATCAATATTGACTAGAAAACTAAAATATAATAAAATATCGATTAATAATTTTAATGCTATAATTATATCACCGAAGAAACATTCAACTTGGTCATACAAAGTGAGTACATATCAATAAAAATTTATTAATGTAAATTATAAATTTAATCATGACGCGTGGCTTGTTACAGTTAATGATTTTGGTGTGTGTACTAATTTGACAGTCAATTATATATAATCAATAACATCATAAATTATTAGATTTCCAGTATAATAATTATTAGTAATAAAAATTAGAAAAAATTAAATAAATCAATTATACCAATACACACAAAAGTTAATTAAATGATCAATAAAATAATAAATTAATTGATATTAATGATTAATAATAAAAATTAGAAATTAAATCAATCAATTATCCCAATACACAAAAAAGATAATTAAATGATCAATAAAATAATAAATTAATCTGAAATAATAAAAATTATAATTTAATTATAAATTAGAGAAATTAATAATGATTAATTATTGTCAACTCAATAAATGCCTCACTTTGTTTGTTGGGGATATTCTAAGTGCAAATGATTCAGTTGATTGATTGTCTCGGGGCACATTTTAACACAGTGCTCCAAGCAATTTAGGAGCTAAACAATTAATGTAATCTTAAGTAATTCAATAATTGGTTTTACTTCTTGATTTAAAAGCCCGTTTTGATGTTGTGATGATAATCTTAAAAATAACGAGGCAAAGTAATCTTTCAACGAAGCAGAAGACTTAGAAAGGAAAGCCTGGTCCTATGGGTGAATAAGCGTAATATTATGATTACATGTTTATATTCAGTAATTCACCTTAATTTTAGGATAAATCAATTTTAATCTATCGATTTGAATGGTAGTTAACTGGAAATTTGCTAAATCGATAAATTGAAATTAAATTGATAAAATACGGGATATATTTTACAACCTTGCTTTTTCTTGAACTTTTTATCATTTTGATTATCAGAGTGTTGTGTGAAGATAAGGTCAATAATCGGCACAAAGTCAGTTACCAGTAAACCCGAATCATTACCAGTTCCATCAATTGGATAATCCCTATAAATTCAGTTGCGCTATGTTCGTTATTATTATTATTATTAGATCATACTTAATTTCTTCGCCGAAACTGATAACGAATTCAGTATGGCATTTTTGTGTGATAAATGGAAGGAAATATATCAACCAAACTGAACATATCACCATTACCGGAATTTATAAAATAACTTAGAAATGTTACTTTGACAAGCTAAATTGTAATTTGAGCATGCTTGTCTCAACGCCCATGTCAATAATTTGAATTTAACGGTTTGTTCACGATGTAGATTCAATAAATCAAAGAACTAAAGATATTCGTTAGACAAATAAAGCATGACACCAAAAATACATTTTTCCTATTGCTAATGAAAATAGTTGGCTTCAACCGAACGCATGCCTGAATTAATATACGCAAACCAATAGAATGAATACCTAAATTGGACGATTTAGTTATTGTGATTGAATAATTACTGTCAATATTTAAGATTTATATTCCAAAATAATCTATTGAAAAAATTATTTGATTTTCTTTCATTTTATTCATTTCCATTTTTGAGCAAATTCAATTAATATCAAACAAAAAATGATTCCAAGGATCAATATTTGTTTATGAAAAACAATCAAAATTTATTTACAGACAGTTAAATTTCTTGTTATGAATAAAAAGCAAGTTCGTTTTAAATACCACAATTTTTGCAGTGTCGTTTGTTTACTTGTTACAATACAAGTGAAAATTCTGCTAAATTTTTGGAGAGAGAAATTCATTAAAATTATATCCTTTGTAACTGTTTTATAAGTTAATTATAATTTAGGAACAGCATAAAAAAAGTTAATTTAAGTGGATTTTGTAATTAGATTCTCATTAGTCCAGTATTTTTAAATTTTAAACTGCCAACATATTCATATTGTGTCTTTGTAACATTTAAATATTATCATTATTTGTCCAATCTTTTTTTATAAATAAATCATATTTTTTATTTTTTGCACTTATTTAGGTTATATTCTGAAACTACGTAGTCAAAGTGAAATTATTTTTTATATATTCAAGAAAAAAATGTTTAATATTACTTTTATAAATATAAAATTGATAAATTGAAAACGACTAATCTAACCAAAAATAGTAATTAAATTGATCAATAAAGGAAGATAACTAAAATAAAAATTTAATATCTCAAATTTAAAAACAAAATAACATAGCCAGATAATTAATTAGTCTTAGAATTAAGTTTCTGAATTATCTGTTTTTATTCAATGGCTCAAAAATACAATAATTCATGTTCAACAGAATGACGACGTTATAGCTTAACAAAACAAGTTCTAATTTGCAGTCGGATTTTCAATTTTGAACTCATTTTACGCTTGATTCATGATTTGAGTAATTCTAATGCAAAAGTTACCAGGTGAAAAAATACAGAAGAACATTTCAAAACAAAATTCAATAAATATGCAACGTGTCGTATAATTTATCACTCCATTTTTTATTATAACTTTACCATTTCAAATTATTTTCTTCATTTCTTTACTGATTATTAAAAACCACCTCTAAATTTTTTAAAATCAATTGTTATACTATTTGGGAAATTTTAAATTGATTGGTTCCAAACTTTTCCTTTGGTGGTATTTCAGGTCAAAAATGTGCTTTGACATTTTATTCAAGGTGAAATAGTCGCTCTGTCAACAGAGTCATGAAAAATACTGTATAAATGACTCCAATTTGTAATTGGGTGGTATATATTTCTTAAAGTGCAATAAAGACGAATGAATTGATAGATAATTGGACGGTCTATGTTTCAAATATTGACAACTAAACTAAAATATGCTTATATTATAATGGAAATACAACTTCCCAGAGCTGTCTGTTTGTGATTAGTTAATTTCTTAGCAGATAAATTCACTGGATGCCCGTAATTACCTTAATCACTTACACTGAAATCACTCTACTGATATTTGTACCAAATGTCGATATATTGAGCATTGTGCATCGTGTGATCGATCCTAAGTTGGCAGTTCTATTAACAAGTTATATTGTAAAGTACCCTACTTATTAATATAATTTAGAACGGGTTTATCACGCGTGTATGTTCATTACTTCCTAGCGCAAATGGTAAATTATACTTTGTGAATATTAGGGCTTTCAGTAACTGTATATTTCTCCTCTGTGGTTCCCAAAGGATTTCAGAGAAAATAACTAACATTTTAAGGAGAAAGGGGACGTTCGATATTAACCATTTTATAGCCATAATAAATACCAAAATCAATTCCAAAAAATTATCAATCAAAAAATTTAATTTTCGAATTAATATCCAATCACTTTTACAGCAAATATATAAATGAATAAAATATTAAAATAAAATTGTAATAGTAATGATTTATAAATTAAAATATAATATATCCGAAATCTCCTGGATTATTTGCATATAAAATAATTTTATCATTTGGTTATTGAAATTATACGATAATAAATTTAAGAATTAACAAAACGTTTTTATTAAATTTTAATAATAAAATATCATTACCCTTATCGTGATCATCAAGTAATTGGATCATTGCTGATTTCAAAAAGTTGCTTGTTTGAACATTAGATAATCCATTAAAGATACCTTTTAAAGCATTTAAAGTGTCATTTGATAAAAGAGCATATGGGAAATCTAAAATTAATATTAAATATTATACGCATAATATTTCATTTTTACCTGTTTTATCGAAATTAATAGTCTTTAATGTCTCATCTGACACTTTGATCATCAAACTTAAATGTACTGCTAGATCTAGGAGTGATACGGTAGTTTGATTTGGAAATTTGGATAATAATTCTTTGTAGATCTTTTTGATTGATTCGCTGGTAATCTGAAAATTTAGTAATTGATTATATTATAATACAAATTATTACTTTATTAATTTGCTGATTAACATCATCTTCGCCTTTTAAAGAATCGCCTTTTTTAGATTTGGGCTTCGATGTTACTTTAGTCTGTTCAGGAGAAATCGATTTGTCTGTTTCTTCATCCATAGCCAAGCGATATTTGTTACTATTGAGATTGTTTTCATTAATTCTTTTTAATTCACCTTTTGATATTTGTGTTTTTGCTTTATGCTTCCCACCTTTTACTACAAGCTCCCATTCATTAGACATTTGAGTTAATTAAATTGCAACGTGTACTGAAAAAGTCTAATGGGCTGGATAGATTTAAAATAATAAACAACTTAAACAAATGTATATTATTAATTAAATTTTAATTATTTTCAAAAGTTTGCAAAATAATCTTTCCAAATTTTAATTAAAATTAAAAATTAAAATTAACTTGGTATGTAATAGTAAGATGGTTTATACTGCAACTGTTAGAATTTTTAAATTAAAATATTTAAAAAATTATTAAAATATTAGCTTTAAATAAATGTAAGAGTGCACCGACACTGTAAAATTTCAATATTTGGAAATTTGATTATTACTTTCATTTGTAGAGCCAAAACTTGATGGGATGACTTCGTGTTTTGAAAGATCGACTGAGTTGTCGTGAATACGAGTGCTAAATTAAATTTAAATTAGTAAAACCCTAATGAACAATGAACATTAAAAGCTGGTGAGATATGTCATATTCGCAAAATCAATAAAACAAAAAATTAGATGACAACATTCTGCAGGATGCGTTTGTATACGAAAGGGTGCAGTCTAGCCAACTTTTTTTCTAAGCAACTTTTAACTTTCATGGAAGGGTTTATGAACTGACACCAAGGTCGGAATTAACGTGTTTCTTGGTGTGACTGGTCATTTACATTTAATTATAGGAAATTGATAATTTTGATGAAAGTCAAATGAAAAATGCGATAGGAAATTAGAAGAATATATTTTTGTAAGATTTTTGCTATAAACATTATCTGGGAAGTTAATGTTTAAAAAAACCATTAAAGAGCAGCAATCAGTGAAAAATAATTTTCATATTTTTGCATTTTGTTGGGGTTGCATAAAAAAACAAAAGAATTTAAAAGTACAAAAGTTTAAATTAAAAGTAAAATTTATTTAAAATTAATTAAAATTATTTTGCGTGGGTCAATGTATGAACCGTTAGAGAATATAAAGTCAAAGACGAATATATTAATTAAAAATTTATGGAGGATCCCCAGGTAAAGTTATTACAACATTATACACTAATTAACTATTAATTTGTTGATCATTCTGAATTGGCGGTCTATTAGATTGAAGTTTAATTAGATAATTAAAATTTCTTTAGACCTATGAAACCGTTTTCGCTGCTAGATGATTAATTGTAGTTTTCGGGTACCACTGTTTGTGAGATAGTCAACTAATTTGTAATGGTAATTAAAGACTTTAATAAATCAGTTTTATATCAATTGGTTTAAAAGCAGAGATGAAAAGCATAAGAGGAATCATAAATTTTAAAGAAACCAAAAACTATAAAAAAGCTAGAACTCAGAGACCAGAAATCATAACGAATAAAATAAATATTTTTGTATAAAATTATAAATATTGTGTTAGAAAAAAGATTAATTTTTTTCAAAGACATCAGTAGTTTGAAATATCTCTTGAGCAGTTTAACCTTGATAAACTTACTCAAACTTAGCCAGTGTATCTTCATTGATTGTGTATTTTTTTTGTAATTTGAATTAATAATTGTTATTCATTGGGTTCTGAGTTAATTTAATCAAAGAAACATGTGGAATCAGTATAAAGTCAAATCTTAACATAAAGTCAATAAAACACAACAATTGTTTCAATTTGTTTCAAAAATGTTTTAAAGGAAGTCGTAATAAATTAAAAATTTTAAATTACTCGTTAAATTACTTTGAAAAATACTATTAATTTAAATATTCCTAGTCTACTTTAATGACTGCAAGCTGGTGTATGAATCATACAATATGACTTTTTAATTAGATAATTATTACAAAAATTAAATTCAAACTTTTTACATATGTTAGGATTAGAGTTGCCACATGTCCTACTTTCGGTAGGACAGTCCTAAAATTTGGATATATGTCCTATGTACTACTTTAGTAGATCATTGATTTGTCCTACTTTGAGCCTCTCAACATGAGGCAACCCTAGTTAGGATCTTACATCAGTGGAAAATAAATTTTAAATGCTCAAAAAATTGTGTGGAAAACATTTAAAGCCAATATTTATTAAAATTCAAAAAATTAATCTAAAATATAAAAGTTGAAAAACCAATATTTTTCGGAGTGGCAAAGTAAGAAAAGTGAGTTCCATATATTTCACAATTCTAAAGTAATTAAAATAAATAAAAAAAAACTATAACATTATTTCTCAAGCGTAGAGGACACTTAATTAAGTTCTAAACTTCTGCCGCAATGAAACTCGAACTTATAACCCTTTTGCATGACATAATGACTTGCGCGCTAAATCATTTACCAACCTAGATACCTATTGTGTTAAGAATGTTGCATATGTAACTGGGTTTTGTTCAATTAAAAATAAAAACACTAAACAGTATTAAATATATTAAAGCAATTAAATGATAATTTAAGCCTTTTACTTTTTTTCATTAAATATATTATTCGCAGCAAATGGCTTAAATTATCATTTAAATTTTTAAAATTTAATTAATGTTGCTACCAAGTAATCATCACTTTATACTTAGTATCAAATATAATTAAAACAATTTCCAAAACGCGGAATGTTTTTTGAGACAACATGGGCGAACAAATTAGTCAAATAAAGGATTTTAAGAGATGTGGGTGCAGTTGTTACTTCAAGTTTATGTGAAATAGGAAATTAAAATTCCATATTTCCATTATTTTGAAAAAAATAACAATTAATTAATCAGTCCTAATTAATAATTTTGATAATAAATAATTATTATTTTAATTTAAATCTTATCAATATGCAAATGTTATTTTCACAAATGATTAAAAATGTTTTCAATGTATAAAATAATAAGAGAAATAAATAACAATCAAATAACAATGAGGTTTTATTGTTATATTCTTTGTTTTTGTCTGGCATCGTTGATTCCGATTAATGGACTCGACACATCAGCTGGGAAAATTCTAGAAGAGGCATCAAAACTTGAAAAAGCCAAAGAAATTTTCAACAGCATTAAAGAAAGCGAATTTGTCAAGACCACCCAAGCTATTTCTAAATGGGGTTTGCCTCTTTTGAAATCTATCGGGTACTTTTCCAAAGTTATCATGGCACAGTTTGAAACTGAATCAAAAGAACTCAGATTCATGAAAGAACAGTTTAAGATAATTAATGAGAAAATGGATACAGTCGATCAACAGTTTGATGAAGTAAAGAAAGCCATAAATTGGAATGTTGTAAAGGTGAAAATTTAATTTGAATGTATTTTAAAATTGTATTTTAATTAGGTACAATACTTTAATCATGAAACAGCCATTGGACTCTTGCAAGATATGATTTTAGGTATTGCAGATGCCCCCTCAAATGTACGTCAAATGATGATGGACCGCTTTAGAATTACGTATGATCAAACCTATTATAGCGCCGCAGATAAACTTTACGAATCATTTACAAACCCACAACGATTATTTAGTGAAAATTTAGTTACTGGTATAAATCTTATGTATATATAATAATAATAATAATAATAATAATAATAATAATAATAATAATAATAATAATAATAATAATAATAATAATAATAATAATAATAATAATAATAATAATAATAATAATAATAATAATAATAATAATAATAATAATAATAATAATAATAAAATATTATTATTATTATTATTATTATCATTAAATTAAGCTTCGTGCCAAACTTTCAATTTTCACAGGCGTAAAGTAGAAAAGTTCTTTATGGGAAACATTCAACTAATATTAAAAGGATTGGAGGTGGAATCCTTTTATTTAACCACCAAAAATCTAACGGTAAATCAAGATTATTGGGCTGAGCAGTGGAATAAAAAAATTAGTCAAATTACCGCAATCATGGAAGAAACAATAAATTCTATCAAAGGAAATTGGCATTCACAGTTACAAGTAATAAATTTAGTAGTAATTTGATTCATAATACTAATTATAATAACCTTCGAAATCATCAAAATTCTAGATATTAAACCTTAGAAATAGAAGACTACTCGGAAAACGTGTTTTACTCTTATTTGGTTCAGATATTGCGCCATAGAAAGGGCCTTCATAAAAGTTATATAAGATAAAAGAGAAAGATCTATACATATTATTGTTAGCGTTGGGTTATAAAAATGGGTTTAGTAGGATTCTGGCTCCACGTGTCTTTTATATAAAAATATGAAGATTCGACAAAAATAAGTTTTACTAAAATCTAATCGTCCAATTAACAACAATAACAAATTCAGCCTGATTTCACCTTAAATTACTCTTGCCAACAATGATTTGAACTAAAAACAGTAGTTTCCAAGGAAGATCATTCCAAACTAATTGACAAACCAACTGCTATAAATAAGTCTTTATGAACCACCGGCTCTAAACTCTAATCCGCAAACTGTATTTTTAAAAAATTTTGTAAAGCAATACAAAGTTTTATAATAGTTCACAGGCACTTCCCATTACTTTCACTATGTCTATGACATAGACTCTATGTAGATAGTAGTGCAGTAGTACACATTACTCACATCAATCTTTACAAGTGTTTTTTCATATTTTTCCGAGAATAGTATTGTTGTTGGTTTATGTAATATTATTGGATATTTTCTGATCCGCAGTTAGTTTTGGGTTGAAAAACATTGTTCTAAATAATATCATTTACTAACACTTTTTAAAACTTTTGATACTATCAGTCTTCGACCCGGAATGACACATTAGACTAATTTTCCCTTTCTTTAAGACTAAACTGGCGTTAATCAATCCAATTTGAACCCAGATTAATATTTTTTAAAATCTTTATTTGAAATAAGAAAAATTAATTTGAATTAGTTTGTATTTTTGTTATATTCTGACTAGGAACCCCCAATCAATTTGTAATTATAATATTCGTGTTTATTTTTTCGTCTACTACCCGCTTATATACTTAAATATTGATTTTCAAATTTATAATTAATTTTTGCACTTGGATTTGTTTTTCGAATTTTTATTAAATTCTAAATCCCTAGCAATGAAATTTTTTCTGCATTAACATGTTATTTATTTACACTCATTTACTAATAATAATATCAAATAATATTTTCATTATTTGCATTAGTTAAATTTGGTTGTTTATATTTATTGGATAATCATGAAGGTAAAATTTTAATAAATTATTTATATTAAACTAATATTAACAAACAGCACAATACAAAATAGAAATTGGTAATTTAAAATAATATTTTTTTGTTTAAAGTTGTTTAGCTAAATGCCAAAATAATAGCTTCAAAATTGAAAATAATTTAAAACATTATTGAGTTTTCTTATTATTCTATTTTATAAACTTATCATATTTATTAATTTGTGAAATTTAAACAATAAACGAAAAATTTCTTTTTTCAAAAATACCACGATTCAATAATAAAACGAACGTCAATTAACCATTTATTCACAAAGGCTGTTTGGTATCTTGATTAATTCTGTCGGATACATAAGGTGTCGTAGCGTGATAACTTTGAAGAGCAACCTACAAAACCTGTTTTAAGGCGAAATCCCAAAAACAAGAGTTATTAAGGCGAGGGAAGAAAAACAGCTTACACCTTATGTTAGTTAGCGGGTATCCAAACGAAACCAATAGTCAACAGGATTATGTTTAGAAATGACCTCAAGAAGCCAATTAATAAAACAAGCAAAAGGATAAGCTACAGATAACACAGAACGTTTAACATTGAAACATTTAAAAAAATATCTCGGCTACTAGCACTTAAGACAAACAAATAGTTCAATTCCGCAAAAAATCGCATTTAGTGCTGGTGATAGGTATTATCTAAGTATATCAATGAAATCAAATAAAGCAAACTAATTTTACGGATGAATTTAGCAAGTCGTAAGATTTAAGAAGTCAAATTTTGTGAATAAATTCACTCAGAATTTAAGTTCAAAAACTTATAATAACATGCTACACAGAAATGTTTTTCCCTAATGAAATATTTTGAAAGAAGCAAATGCAATAAACATCATTGCAATTCATATAAACCATTTATAATATTAAAAATAAAATACATTATATTATATGATACATACAAAACTCATCTGTGTGTTGAAAATTCATTCGCAGTTACAGCTGGTAATTTGTTATAAGTTTCAAAAAATAATAAAAACAATTAATGAAACATACAAACACAGCGAATGCAATTTCGATAATAAAAAAGTTGCAAACCATAAAATGCACTTCTTAAAAAAGATACAACAATTTTCAAGAAAATAATTTTTTTAATGAACTTGAAAAATATATATCCTAGGATATTAATACAAGTAAACTTTCATTTTGGAAAAAGGAAGATAGAAATTCATAGATTTTAATTATTTATTAATAATTGTTAAAAAATCATTTTCACCATATTACATATTTTACATAACAGAAATTGTGAATTTTTAAATCTTGATTTTATTTAAATATTTAATAAATTTCCATATTTTTGAAAAAATAGTTTTTGAATAGTTTTAGTTTATTATTTTTCAGCTAATAAATATTATTATTTTATTGTTACATTATATTGTTATTTATTGAAATTGGTCCAAATATATATTTTCTTAAAGAAAAAAAATTGATTTTTTTTGGTCGTTTTTTTTAAATTGTGCGTTAAGGGGTTAAAAACCACATGGATAAACAGCCAATAATTTAGAAGTCGAAATTACTAAATTTTTTTAAATGTAAATACTGTCAACTTACTCGATAAATAGCCTTACCTTAAAAAGGAGTTTAACTTAAAAAGTGATATTATAAATACTAACCCCTTAAATTTTAACCGATAAATAGTTAACAAAACATTTTTATCGAAGTGGTTCACTATATGGAAAACATCCGAAAACCTTTGATTTCAAATAATGACCATTTTGTGTGCTAAAACTATTTTAAAATGTTTTTAATTTAAATTTTAGCATAACTCTACTTGTAGAATGACGCAGAGGAATTCAGTGTGAAAAATTATGGAAAAGGAAACAAAGAATATTTGGAAGAATTTTACAATTTTTTAACCGACAAATTTTCTTGGAGAGAATGGTTTCTAGTCGTCTACAATCCCATAACAGGCGGTGACAATCATTACGTTTCAGTGTACGGTGGTATCATAAATTTAAGATCAAGGGGACATAACATTGCGGTTGCCAGTCGAGATAAAGAGGATAATAACTTTAATGCTAACTTGATTACTCAAGTTTTAGATAACCTCCCAAGATCTTTTAATACTAGGGGAAAAGGCCTAGCGGAAAGTTTATTAATGGATCAGCTAATACCTGCAATACAGAGAGTTCACAAGTATTCACTAGCTGCTGTCATTGAATGGGGTGCCGGGGTATGGTTCATCTCAAACAACCAATTTCGAGCATATAAAAAATATACAGGTCCAAGAGGAAGGACTTACAACATAATTGTTATGGGTTGATTTTAAATATAGTTATTGATCATCTTGTTATTATTTTACATTCTTCTTTTACATTCCATTCATGCACATTTGTATTTAATATATATATATATATATGTTTGGGTTCTTAAATTTAAAATTTCCAAATAATTAAGAGAAATAGTAAAAATTCAAAATCAAGAAATCACCGAATTAAAATTTAAATGACGGATAAGGTGTAAATGAAATGATGGGGAAGATTGTGGCGAGAACGGATTCATTAGAATATGTTCAGTAAGAGTCAAAACCAGAGTAAGTAAACAGAAAGAAACGTAAATAAAGTGGATTCTGAAAAACCATTATCATGACAACATGAGTAATGGGAAAACGGGGAAAAGATTATCACAGGATGGACGCACGGTTGGGCAATTAATTATTTCTTTCAAAGTAGAAAAGATGAAAAAGACCGCAAGGTAAAGCTTGTCAAAAGGAGACAATCTAGTTGAAACACCATTAATCAATGCAATTTTTTCATTTATATAAAGGAGCTCAAATTCAGAAACAATCGGCATTTTGCCTCAGATAGGGACGAAGAAATAGTCAGTAGGATTAAAAGATAAATTAAAGTCAGAAGATAAAGTTAGTGGAAAGGAAAATAAAAGAATTGAAAAAAAGGAATAAATATAAGATGATATTTAATAAAATAAAAATGAGCAAAACTAATGTCACTAATCCAACTTTTTTTGTGGGATTCATTTTGGATTTTATTTTTCACTTTAAATTTGACAAAGAAAAATTTTATTGTTATTATTATTGAAAATTATTTAATCAATTTTAAAATTTATCAAGTAACAATTTGTGACGCATTGCGTCTAATTATTATTAAAATTATTTGTTAATTAATTATTAATTACTCTAAAAATTTGGTAAATATATCTAATTTCCTTTTAACTTTTAAAATGCTATTATTAACTCTCAAAAAAATCGAAAATCGTGAATATATATTGTACAGGGCCGGTGCAAGGATACCTGGCGCCCTTATACAAAGAACCCTTTATCAATACGTATACTTACATGTGCATATGCTTAATGACATAATGACAATCATACGACCGACGCGAACATTATCCATAAGATAAACAGTAGAAATTTTCAAATAATTAATCTTCAATTTGAATAATTTTAATTAAAGATATTCATACATAATTCTACGATTACCTATCCCTTTCTAATATTTTCGAATTTTCACAGTAAAATCAACAATATATTCAGTTAGCAATAATCCAAAGCTTGATATTTCATATGAAACATTCAAATAAAGAAAAATGACAACGAAAAATTAATTAAACACATTCACTTTGATCAAATCTTCGCCAGTAGAAATCATGATTCTAACGACCAACGATACAACAAATGTGGCGGGTAATAAAGTAGGATGATGGAAGTGAAGCCGTAAATGATAAACATCCACAATTTTTTGGCGACTAATTGTGTTACAATGCTACGACGAATTCTCTTAAAAACTTCATCTTTAGAATGTGCGAGTCAAATCTGCCACCGAAAGGTCCTCAACCATGCTACTCCTGCGCTGACAAAAACGCAGACATAAAGAAACTTCAAAAGTATAATGGGGCATTGAAAAAACAGATCGAACACTATGAAGGTACATGGTTCTCCTCTTCCCAAATGAAGAGGAGAAGACTAAGATATTGCGGCTGGAGCACTGTCGAGACAGCCTCCTAGAAGAAAGCCGATGCCAACGTTTGACGATAAAAGCCCAGTCTGAGGCTCTACATAAAGTATACTCAGAGGCGGAAATTCAGCGGAGAGTCCGAAAATACCCAATAAAAGATGGGACCAACGTATTCCCTGTACACCATCAAGAAGGTGAACCACAATTATTAAAGTCCAGTTGTAGTGGACACGGAAGCCAGTTCCCACCTTTAATAGACCCAATTCTATCAGGGTCCTCCAAGGTAAATCACACGTTTACGGAGCCTACAGGAGCTACTTTTACATCGATGCCTGCGTTTAATGCTAACCATCCCGTCTCATCTATCAAAAAGCAAAAGCGCCCATCGCCGGCCGAGAAAAATCAGAAGCAAAGGGTTACGATTTGTGCTCTCGAAGCATCCCTGTTCGCTGCTCAGTCTTCCAAGGAACAAGCTCCAATGATAGTTCCAATAGTACCTGTTCCAAAGGAGAACTTCCGAATAGACTCAACCGAAATATCCCGCATGTGTGCATATGCCCGGCTTCAGGTGGATATTGACGCCCTGTTAGCCGAGGGCGGCACGTTCTAAGGTGTCATCTTCCAAGTCACACGACATCCATCCCTGTTCAAAGATTCGCATTTCCCAAAGGAAACGCATGAGAGTATTCTGTCTATTAACTCTGGATGATTTACTCACTTGTGATCTATTGTATATTTTGATGTCACCCAATAAAGCTTATTGATGTTGAATTTATAGAGTTGTGATTGATTGTTTTGAATTTGTGTTTGGAGTTGATATGATCATGAGGTTTAGTTATAGAAAGACGTCCCTTGGACCAGGACGCCCGTTATGTATAAATGATTGAGGTAAGTCCTTCTACCGCACTCTTGGACCCGAACTGTGAATTCTACCGGGAGTAGTTCTACCATGGGAGCTCACCTGCTGGTAGATTCCGACCTATGTGTACAACACCAATGTGTTACATCACCACGGGTACACATAAGGGAATATGATTGATAAGTCATGAAGGTTATCTAGGTCATTCTACCTGAGCGTGTGTATATTTCTCTTCTTCCACTAGGTAACCAACATTCTGTATGTGTATGTTTACCTATACTTATCTTTCCTTATTATGTAGTACTTCAGTCTTAAAATCTTTAATGTTCGACCATCTTCTAACACTATTATATAGTTAAAGTATAATAAGCATAAATTATTATCATTATTACTAAATTAATTAATTCGCCATTTAAATAGGTTGTTTGAATAATACCAATTATTATATAATTAGTTTTTTTGAATATCTTTAAGCAATTAGACTTAAATTATTAACAGGTACCAAGAACTACAATTTATACTAGACCACTTATGGTACGTACATAATTATTAGACAATGACTTCGAAAACATATTAGATCAAATTAATTTTTCCAAAAAGCAAGACTTGTAAAAAAGAGTTGGCAGTATTTAAAATTAAAATTTATATTTTATGATTACTATGATGAATTTTTGATTGGATGTAAGAAAAATATTTCTTTCTCAGTAACTCAAATAAATATTAGTTTCTCTTTTGTTAAGTTACAAAGTAAATGAAATGCAATATCTAATTCAAAATTAATAACAAAAATCCGCGTTCCCAAAAGAAAACAAATAATTCAAAATTCTGTAGAACATCACATTTTCATTAATCATATCCATAAAGAACCATTAGGAATCTTGGCCTGGAGCTCGGGTTAAGATGTAGAGTTTCTAATTTGGTACCAAAAGCCTCTCATTACAAATTACACTCATTCAAAACTGATTAATTAATAAATACTTGAAAGAATTTCAAATTTAATCATAACTTGTAATGCGGTATTAATACATTCATACGGATAGTAAAATTGACAAGTTTACAAAATTTTGTTTGATGCTTACATTTTGCGCAAATCATCCAATCAGATTGACATTATTAATAGTATCATCGAATTATAATGCGTATTTAAGCGCCGAAAGCAATGTAATTATTATTTACGATTTTGCACAATGTTTTATATGATTGTGAGTATTTTTTTTTAAATTAACAATTTAATTTATTAATTTAGGCTGTTTTGGTATTATTGAGTGTGATGCTGACTCCAGAAACTGAAGCCAATCAATGCAATAGTTATTGTACTAAATCTTATAACACTTGCTGTGCTCGATGTGCTAGATTACCAAGCAATAGAACAAAAGCATTATGTTACAGTGAATGCATGTTTAAATATGCTACCTGTTTAAGAAAATGTAGAAGGTGATCGAAGAACTACAAGTTTCAAAACATGTTATTTGTTATTATTTTGAAGTCAATTTATTTTAATAATAAATATCATCAATAATTTTTTTTTACTTTTTTAATAAATTATATATTGAAACTTTTTATTTTATTTTTCAAAATTGGTGAAAAATAAATTTTATTTTTATGTGACAATAGACCAATAAATGCTTATGGATAACCACAAATTTTAATATTAGTAAAATCATTTTGAATTTTATTTATTTTCATTTAGTTTTTGACTTAGGATAAATTTTATTGATTTATTGACCACTAACAAAAACGTTATTATAATCTGTGGAACCAATACTCCATGACGAACGCCACTTAAAGGTGACCGTTTACTATCCAAGATTGAAGTTTTTTCTAAATATTTTGTGACTATCAATTTTACATTTTCAGATAAAATATAGACAAATTACACAAGAAATATATCTTGCATAACACAAATATCAAAAATTTATCACATATTTATTCTTTGAAGTCCAAGTGTCATATAATCCGAATCCACTACTCTTAAAATTTGGTAAATATATCTAATTTCCTTTTAACGTTTAAAATGCTATTATTAACTCTCAAAAAAATTGAAAATCGTGAATATATATTGTACAGGGCCGGTGCAAGGATACCTGGCGCCCCTATGCAAAGAGCCCCTTATCAATACGTATACTTACATATGCATATGCTTAGCCAAACATATCATCGACAAATATAAACATATTTTATTTAAAGAAGAAATTGAGTTAACAAAAATATATTTAAATTTCACAATAAAGGAAAGTTTTTACAAAAATTTTCATTAACTCTTTTTTAAGCATCAATAATTCATTAACATACTTGATAATACATTCAAATGAAAGTTAAATACATATTGCAATCCAATATTTATTATGAGAAATTAATCTTTCTTGCATTTTCTCTTGCGAATATTTAAATTAAAGCATCGACGTCAAGATTACCTGCAATATCGTGTTCAATCGATATTATTGCCAGACCAGTCAATCTTTCTTGACTGGCGAGTATATGCCGAGTGTATGCCTTTATCAATTTCAATTTTGAAAAACTTCTTTCTGAACTGGCTATTGATACTGGCAATGTTGCGAATATGCGCAACGCGACAAATACATTTGTAACACTGTTTTCTAATTTATGTTGGCATATATAAGAGGATATCAATTGCTGAAGTGTTTTTGGAAACTAAGCAATAAGCGAAAGTACATTCAGCGCAGTCCTCTTCGAAAGTAAAGAAAACGCGAAATTCGATTGATAAATAAGCGAATTATGAATTTTTAATTTCTTTAACGTCTGAACGGCTCAGGGGCGGAAATCCGATGAACGAATGACATTAATTCCAAGTGCCTCCATTGTTCTAGTTGCCTATGTATGCTTATTGGTAGAACCAGCCCTGATTTTGTATAATTTATATTAGTTAAATCCGATTTACAACCAAATTTATCTTGAAATCCAGAAGATATATATGTAGCTGAAAATAGGACCGACAGATAGTCTTTATTTCAAAGCGAAAATTGTGGGGGTCTGTCTAGTGGTGAAAAAATAACTTAAATGTTCAAAGATTTGGAAATAAATTTATAAATAGTGTAAAATTTATTAAAATTCAAAATTAATAAATAGGGTACAAAAATTAATAAAAAATTTGAAAAATTAAAAATTGACATATTTCGGTGGGAACCGGTATGTGCAGATGGAAAATAATGACGCAATAATATAAAATCTGTAGGGGCCTCGGAAAAATATATTTAAAAAAATAAATTTAATTGAAAAACCCGAGTGATAGTTGAAAATATAATGAAATTAGTGAATAGGGCCCTGAAAAAAGTCGAGATTTTGCCTGTCTAATTATTCGGTTTTTATGGAATATGCCGCTTACCTTAGGTTTTAGTTTTCGACTATAGACCAATGTCTTACAGATTTTCAACATTGCTTATAAACAACAAAATGAAGAAGGTGAGAATATTACATGAAAAATAAAATACTCCTTCTGAATTCAAATTTGAATATTATTCGGATCAAATTGAAGCTAGATTTCATTTTATACAAGTCTAATTTATGTTCCGAAAAATAGGAAAATTTGACGAATATTTTAAAACTGAAAGCTGAATTTATAAAAGGCTTTCAAATTTTTCAATGAGCTTTAACGGGATTTGTTTTTTAACGAAGAGAATGCGTTCCGGAAATTAATTTGTTATGAGAAACTTCGATGTCAGAGATGGCAAAAACACTGTCATTGTTGAAATGTGTAAATGTTTCCGTCAGTATGAATTATTGGAACAAACTATCAATGGCAACATATATGTTAGATATTTAACCTTACTCCTCACTGCTTTTCTGTATTTATTCTAAAATGGAGAGAAAAGGCAAATTTTATATCTGCACAAAATTTACTTCTTTAAACAACAACTTCTTAACCATAGGAATCTTTAAACATGGTTTTGCTATAATTCAGTATTTATTTTATAACGAACATAATTATTTAAATTATATTTAGGTTGAGATAAAATGTTAAATATGTCAAAATTCTGTCAAATAGTTTCATAATTGTATTTATTTATTATATTTTCATATTGCAAACCTTAGTATTATTCATTATTTCACTCGCATTTAAACAAATATGATTGATTTATTCAAAGAAAAGTGTAAATAAGTTTGATGATTTGAAACAATCAAAGCTCAATTTTATCATGATTTATATTTTATAACAAAGATTCTGTCAAAAAGTATTTTAATAAAAATTGAACACAAACTAATCTTTTTTTACACATTAATTTAGTAGTTTCCAACCTTTCTTTACCAACGCCCTCTTTTTTATAAAAAAATGTGCGGCCCCATTTCGTAACAATCTTTTTTCTCAAGTACCTATCCAGTATTGGAATTTATTTAATGGGCTACAGAATAATATACTTTATTATGTATAAAAATACATCAAAAATATTTAGTTTGGTACTTCCATGTTATCTTACCCCCAAAAATTAAATTAAAAAAGAACACATATAATTATTATATTTATTTTCTAAATCACAGTTACAAACTCAGCAAATGTTTGTAAAGAGTTTGTACATGGTCATTCAGGTGGCCAAAAAACCACAATGTTGTTGAGAATAGTGTCGAACACATCGGCACTGTTGCTTAGAACACGTTTGCGCCACATAAACTCACATAATCACATAATCACATAAATCACAGATAACCTTAATAAATTCATGTTCAATAATGTTCAATAACGTCATCAATAATGTATTCTCTCATTTTTTATATTGTTATTTTAATTGTATTTTATAATTTAATTTTTGGGGGTAAGATAACACGGAAGTACCTTTAGTTTTTATAAGTATTAATAATTAGTTAGTCTTCAGCACAAAATTTCTCAAACCTTAGTATTGTTGAAGATATTGTTGTTCTCAGTTCCTTCTCAATCACTTAGCGAGATCGATACTTTGTCTTTAAAACAGCCACTGCAGAAAACCCAATTTTTTGAAAAATATCTACTAAATAAGGAAGTCATTAAACGATATTGCTTCATTTCTAGTATTACCGTCTTGGGTAAAAAAATCATGGGACAAAATAACTGATAGTGATGTTTCCAAAGCAACTACGAACAGGCTACTTAGACGTATTCATTTAACGATAGCTATATTGCAAGACATGAGAGATTCGGACCAATGATTCAACAGGAAATGGATTTTATAGAAAATCAGAATATAATTCAGAATTTTATTTATGACGATGTTCCAGAAGAAGATTACATGACTGTAATTGAATAAATTTAAATTTCTGCATTCTGTGTAAAATAAATATTAAATAAAAAAATATAAATATACTTTAATTTTTGCCCTCCACCGAAATTAAGCCCTAGTGCGTATTTTGGACCAAAATAATAGTAAGACAGTGTCTTATTTTTGGAAAAAGACGGTATCAGTCAAGAACATGGAAATCTCTTCTTTTAGCTCAAAAACTACTTTGTAATGAGAAACCCAACCTACCTCTAATATAGAAGTCTGCACCCAAGTCATCACTCAATTTTGCAAAGAACCTTCCTCTTAATGGGGTATTTTTTATAAATTTCACAACTCTTAAAATAACTTTAAAACACCATATCTTTTGAAATCAGTGATTGTAAATGAATCATGCAATGTGTCCTAATTTGACAAGGAGCCTATAGATAAAGTTCCACTTGTGCATATCCCTATATAGTTCTCTCGCAGAATGCCATTTTCATTGAATAATTTATCAACAATTTTAAAAACCTCACTTGTTGTACTCGATAGGCTTACAAAATAACATGTCTTCTCTAGTATTAGTTTCTACAATATATCTTACATATGTAATTAATAGTGTATCTTTAAGCACACCCATTGCAATGCAAAATAAAATAGTTTTATTATTTCTATTAATTGATAGCAAAGATCTTCAGATATATCTGAGATTTTTCATACTACCGTATTGTCTTAGTTGATCAGCATATGATTCGTCCAGCATTGTAGCTACCGTGTCAATAGCCGCAGGTAGCACCAAAGTTTCTCTTATTGAGTGGGCCTTTTTGCATTTAGCATTTTTAAAGCAACTTTATACGATGCAAGCAATGTTATTGGTGTCACATACATGGTCTTTAAAAACATTTTATGTTGTTTATCTAAAATTTCAAATTTTCTTTGAAAAAATTCTCTTTTCTTGTTAACGTATTCTGCATTCACATTTTCAAAATGCATCTTTAATATATTAGGTTTCATGCTATCAGCAGCCAAAATATTCATACTAAGCAAACACATTGGTCATTGTTGACCAATAATAATCTTATGTGAAAGTTGCAATGGAAAGTACTTATCCCAGTTACTGACTCTTCACTTCGCCAAGATTATCTAAGATGTGATTTTTTGACTCGTCTATGGTCTGCTGAACACAAATGCTTAAATAAAATATTTTGGTAAAGGCATCGCCCCACAGGTTGGCAACCACTGCATTAATTAAACAAACATTAATTAATGTTAATTGAATACAGTATTCACTTTTCGACAATAATCATTCTCGATTAATTGTTAATTTTCTAGTTTGATCTGGGATTTTACACTCTTCTGCTTTTTTGTATGGTTTAAACTTAGGTTCATGGTTTATTTCTAAATTGATAATTAATGTAGGGATTTCATTTCAAGCCTTAAGCCCAAAAACTCTTTTAACCTGTCTTGCACTTTACCTGATTATTTGCTCTTTATAACTTAAATGTAAATTGTTGAATGATATTGTATTATTTGTCGTCCATGAACCTCTGTACCTTGGATTATAGAAATAAATTTCCCTCTGAAATTTCTAATTCCCTGACTGATGTAAAACATTTTGATGCCTTCATATTTTTTATAACTTCTTAACCAAGCGAATGCTTTGTTGTCAGTCCGTGTTATAAATTGTTTCTCCCGAAAAAAGTGTTTGAATTGTTTAATTTGTAATTCTTGTCTTGCTATATATTTCAATTCTGAATTAGATTACTTTTTAGATGTTTAAAAATACACTTTCCTCGCCATCTTGGATTTGATTATATACAGCACCAATATGATTGTGGCTTGAATCATTATTGTAAGAGGAAGTCTGAAGAATAACAGTTTTAAATTTGAAAATTTAAGAGGTTAGTTAAATTTAAATTAAGGTTTGTTTCTGAAATTTTAATTTTAATGATTTGTAAATATTAATATTCTAAATTATAAATTATAAATTTATTGATTTTAATATTTTAAATTCTTTCTAAACAATCATATTTTAATTTTAATTTGAAAAATTTAAGGACATCGAAATTAAAATGTCAGAAAATTTGTTTGAAACGTTATGTTATGAAATTAATATTTTATTTATGAATTCAAAATGAAATAAAAATTTGAAAACAATTATATTGCAACTATCATAACAACTTCGCCTATGGATATGCTTTAATTAACTTTTTGTCAATTACATCACCTTTCGCATCTGACTTTTCATCTTAAAAATGATTTTGGGTTTCGATCTCGAAAACAACTTTGAATAATGATGTAATAATACATGCTATACAAAACCTGACGATCATGTAATCGTGTATGTAATTACGTCACCTTTAGTTGTCCATAAGTTATATAATACACTTATGGGAGAATATCAAAGAATATTTTAACTCATTATTTACTGCAATCCCAAAATGGGATTAGGATATTTTACAATTCTAATTTTAAAAGTTGGAATCTCTGGATACTTGGAGTTGGTCATTCTAGCAATATTACCTAACTTATCAGCTTCCAGTCAGTTACTTGAACAAATTTTCTTGTGGTAAATTTGCAGATACCACATATATAACTCATCAATATTAAAGTAATTTTGGAAAAAATATTAATTTTAAAAATTTGGGAGGTAAGGGTTTAATCGTACAATGAAATGATACAAAATAATGAAATAGGAAAAAGTTAATCAAAAATTATCAATTATTTCGACGAGTAAATTTATTTCGTATATATACGATATTTATCTTTATTATAAATTAATTGTTCATAATAAATAAGTTTTATATCGTTACGAACCGGAAAGTATGAGAAGTCTTAAAAAGTCAAAAGTATCTTAGATCGATCCAGAATGGTTTTACATACCGAACAATTATTATTCTAAGAATTCTTTTTGAGTTTTATTAATTTTTCATTTAGTTTTTAACGTTTTCCTATTTAATAACATTTAGTTTCTGTCTTAAACATAATTGTTTATTTAAGTTTTCAATTTAAATGTTTTTACATTTAAATTTTCAATATTTTCCTTTCTATTTTTGATTTATGTGCATTTTACTTTCTAAAGTTGTTTAATCTTTTCATTTTCGTTTGTTATTAAGTCCTATGTTATTCGTTTTACTTGTATTATAATTGTCTCATTTCTTGCTTATTTTACTCGGTGTCTCTTGGTATTTTCTGAGTTTTCCGTGTTTCCTTATGGTTCTGTAATCGTGCTAGATGAACATTTCAAAGTAAATGTTAGTTTTAGCCAATCATGTGTGGAGGAGTGTAAACGTAAGATAAATTATTCCTAAACCAATAAAGTTAAAACTATCTCTTCATTTTTTTAAAATACTCAAAATATTTTGAATTAAAACACTCACATTATCCATCTTCAACAGTAATATATATAGGCCCTAGAAGAGGGGGGATCAGGAGGGCCTTTTGACATGAATCTCCTAATTTAGGGGCCCCAATAAAACACTATTTTGATACTACACCAAATGATCAAAAAGTGCGCTCAGAATATTTTTAAAATTGCCAGTTAGCGTAGCGGAAGCAGAGAGGAGTTTTAGCATACTCAAACACATAAAAATTTATTTAAGATCAACCATGCATCCGGATCGTGTTGGCGACGCTAAAAAAGCTCATTTTAAAATTTATTTATTAAGTATTATATTTCGAATTAGATTTTTTTAAGTTTTGAAATAATAAATTTTTAATCAGCAAAAAGTATACATTTTTGTTATATTTTATAGGGGCCACATGATGTCAAACCTGGGCCTCCAAATGGCTCTAACAGGCTCTGTATAAATAAATAAATAAATATATTGGGTAACCTTAGATCTGATTTCTTTGTTTTATATTTAATTTAATTTTACATAAGGTGCAAAATTAATCTCTGTTACATAGAAAATTAACATCTGATCTTTTGTCAAAATGAAATATTATAACTTAGTAAATTATTATATTATATTATAGAAGCATAAATTATTATGTTATATAAAACTATTTAAATATTTTATTCAAAAAAACGGTTCCAAATTAAAAAAATTCTTAAACTCTCATTCATATTCATATCTCATTTGTTTAGTTTTAGCGTACTGAAACGCATAAAAATTTATTTAAGATCAACCATGCTCCCGGATCGTGTAAATGGTTTGGCGACGCTAAAAAAGCTCATTTTAAAATATATTTATTAAGTATTATATTTCGAATTAGATATTTTTAAGTTTTGAAATAATAAATTTTTAATCAGCAAAAAGTATACATTTTTGTTATATTTTATAGGGGCCACATGATGTCAAACCTGGGCCTCCAAATGGCTTCAACAGGCTCTGTATAAATAAATAAATAAATATATTGGGTAACCTTAGATCTGATTTCTTTGTTTTATATTTAATTTAATTTTACATAAGGTGCAAAATTAATCTCTGTTACATAGAAAATTAACATCTGATCTTTTGTCAAAATGAAATATTATAACTTAGTAAATTATTATATTATATTATAGAAGCATAAATTATTATGTTATATAAAACTATTTAAATATTTTATTCAAAAAAACGGTTCCAAATTAAAAAAATTCTTAAACTCTCATTCATATTCATATCTCATTTGTTTAGTTTTAGCGTACTGAAACGCATAAAAATTTATTTAAGATCAACCATGCTCCCGGATCGTGTAAATGGTTTGGCGACGCTAAAAAAGCTCATTTTAAAATATATTTATTAAGTATTATATTTCGAATTAGATATTTTTAAGTTTTGAAATAATAAATTTTTAATCAGCAAAAAGTATACATTTTTGTTATATTTTATAGGGGCCACATGATGTCAAACCTGGGCCTCCAAATGGCTTCAACAGGCTCTGTATAAATAAATAAATAAATATATTGGGTAACCTTAGATCTGATTTCTTTGTTTTATATTTAATTTAATTTTACATAAGGTGCAAAATTAATCTCTGTTACATAGAAAATTAACATCTGATCTTTTGTCAAAATGAAATATTATAACTTAGTAAATTATTATATTATATTATAGAAGCATAAATTATTATGTTATATAAAACTATTTAAATATTTTATTCAAAAAAACGGTTCCAAATTAAAAAAATTCTTAAACTCTCATTCATATTCATATCTCATTTGTTTAGTTTTAGCGTACTGAAACGCATAAAAATTTATTTAAGATCAACCATGCTCCCGGATCGTGTAAATGGTTTGGCGACGCTAAAAAAGCTCATTTTAAAATATATTTATTAAGTATTATATTTCGAATTAGATATTTTTAAGTTTTGAAATAATATATATAAAATATATATATATATTTGGTAACCTTAGATCTGATTTCTTTGTTTTATATTTAATTTACTTTTACATAAGGTCAAAAATTAACATCTGATCTTTTGTCAAAATGAAATATTATAACTTAGTAAATTATTATATTATATTATAGAAGCATAATTTATTATGTTATATAAAACTATTTAAATATTTTATTCAAAAAAAAACGGTTGTAAATTAAAAAAATTCTTAAACTCTCATTCATATTCATATCTCATTTGTTTAGTTACATCAAATTGCATCTATTAACAACTTTAAACATTTCCATTTTAAAATGACTTTAAATTATAAAATTTCAGATTTAACTGTAAATTTGACGACTTTAGAATTCAAATCGATTTTAACTAAAGAAAATATTAATTATTTGCCCCTTAGATCAAGATCGCATTGTCTTTTCGTGAACGCCTGTTTGCATTCATATTTCTATGTAAATGTATTCAATGTATTCAGGTGACTTCATTTGATTACAACTACTAAAAAACTAATGACGTATATTCAGGAAAGCTTGCTATAGAATCAAAACTAACGGCTCTAATACTCATTTTACTAAATTTATGTTGGAAATGAATGATTCTGACGACATAGCTACTAAAGTTGGTGTAATTGGGTACGGTAGACTTGGGGCCACTCTGTGTAAAGATCTTACTGAGAGCCTGTGTATATTGCCATCAAATTTATACATTCAAACAAGAAATAAAGAATCGACAAGTATATTGAAAGATATAATAATGAAATTGTTATTCCTCATTTGTTTTTCTCTTCATTCTCCGATGACAATAGGTCAATAAATGCAAATTTGTTTAAATTTGTGATTTTAATGTCATTTGTAAATGATGAAAAATTGAATTAGGAAATATTTCATCAATGATGAACCACATTAAAATATTATAATTTATTGAATGACAAAACGTTAGATTACATATTTATTAATACTAGATTATTTTTCTTCCTGAAACGGGCAGACTATTTATAAAAAAGATTTAATGGTCTATTCCAACTGTTGTTAATATGTGGTACGCAATAACTGATGAATTTATAATGAAAATAATATTTGTTTTCTATGTATTTTTCTTTATTTTCACATTCTTGTTTATCGTGAGAAATTATAGTGTCGGAATCTTTTTAAAAAACCAGTTGATAATTTTTGGAAAACACTATTTTGGTATGGCTATTCGTTTTATGCTCGACAAAATTTTGAAGAGAGAAGTGACGTAAAAATATTATTACTTGAATATCTACGAAATCGTTTTTTGGACTCGTTTCCCCAAAAATATTTATCTACTAAAAAATATTGGGAATATCTATTACTAAGGTAGTGTTTGACAAACCTATCTGATCGTAGTCCACTATACAAATAAAAGTACTCGCTTTTAAAGAGACCCGCTAGCTCCTCATTAACGAGTCATTCCATAAAATAAACAACCCTTTGCACGAAGAGACCAGATGAAATATTTATTTCGAAAGAAATCGCTTCTCATACTTTGAAAATATTTCTTAAATATGTTTATTTTTTTGAAATAACATGATTTCCTAAATATAATTAATATGAATTCAGGCATAAAAAATAATTTCGAATGCCATATTAAAAATTTTATTTTTAAAAAAAAAGCTACCTATTTAAACAAAATATAATAGTAATTAATTTGTTTTTATATTTTTTCACAGACAAAATTAAAGGCAAAGGAATAAATATTGATGAAAATTATTCGACAATGATCGAGAATTGTAATATAATATTTGTTTGTGTTTTGGCTTCTCAGATTGAAGATGTTGGAAATAAAATAAGAGGAAAGTTGCGTTTCGATCAAGTTTTGTATGTTTTTACCACCGGAGTACACCTAAAACGATTGAAGCGAGTTTTCATGCATGAAGGAATAATAACTGAATCCTATCTATGGAATGACGATTTGCATGACACTTGGGATTTTAGTTTATCAGTGGATGATGTACTAGAAGATGACGAGATATCTGCTACGACTTGCCCTTTACCAATTTCTGTAACGAAAGGTTTGTTTTTATTTTCGTTTATTACTGATCATTTTATTTTCTGTGTTTTTTATTCTTCCGTAAAAGTATTAAATGAAACTATAGTAAAATAAACCCCAAAACATGATGAGAATTTAAACAACATTTACTGTAATGTATCTTTAAAAATTAAAATTTAATTGTTATCCAATGTTATGAAGAATTGGCAGTATTGAGAGAATTGTAAAACATAAATTGGGTTAGGTATATATAAATTTTGTTGTGGTCTTATCTGGATTGCTCAGCAATTTGAGATGTTACAATACCTCTAGAATAAATCCAGCAATCCCTACCCGTTGGAAAATGTATAGGATTACGTTTGTAAAACACATCGTGTTTGGGATTGATTCCCAAGTGGATATCCGGGTAAAAGTAGAAAACAGTGACGTTTGAATGGAATTTTTCATTTCAATTGAAAAAGTAATAGTATGAAGTAAATTTTAAACCAGATTCTTTGATAAAAAACAATGTATCGTTAATAATTTCGAAATAAATTTTGGTAATACTGGAAAAATTCGGCATAAATAATTTAAAAGAAAGTGATTAATACTAGAAATTTGCGCAAATAATCATTTCGGGCGCGACTTCGTCACATACTAATGGTATTTGTGTTATTTTGATTGAACATACCAGAAAACTGGGTTTTCCCATTACACTTACCCTCATTCAAAGATCTAATATTATCTGATAAAATTTTCCTAATGTGATTTTTCGTTATTAGGACATAATCTTTACAATTTAGATCTTGTATTCACTGATTCATTAGTTTTTTGCATAACTTTCTTTTGTCCAATTTCCTCTATTGAAAAAATTTACTAATAATAATGTCACATTAAAACAAAAACACATTTGCCATTTTATTTCTATGCAGATATTTAAAAAACATAGTGTATATAATTAAATTTTTTATTTTTAAAGTAATAAACAATATAAAGTTATAAACCTCTAAATAATATTTTTATTCAGCTCTTTACATTAATTGTTTACCAAAATTGTTTACGAATTGGATATATAGCTTGTGTAACGTGGGTACAGCTCTCAAAATCAGTTCAGATGTTATTGTTAGATTATTAAATTTTGCATTGCTTGAAACAGACAAACCAAAGCATATCATTATGAATGATATTGTCCAAGGAGTACTTAATGAAGAGTAATATTTTTATACAACTTATTTTGTAATTCTAAATACTTTTTAATTTAAATAACAGAATACTCCTATATTTTTTGATTTTTTCCGAAACATAATATAGACGAATTATCAATCTAAAAATCTAATAATACCAATAATATCATGTAAATGTTTTATAAATAAAATATAATACTGATAAATAATTTAATATTTATTGTAGTAGTTGGTTATGATACATAATTTATAATGCGTATTACTATTTGGAATAGTTTATAATACACGGGTGTAGTATATGATTTGTAATGTGCAATACTACCGTCTTCCCTCGCTTAATTGACGCGTAGATGGTAGATGAGGTATATTGTTATTGAATGTTAGTAGTATTTGAAATCTAAAGAGCCCAGCTGAGTTTCCGGTAAAAAAATGTATTGGGACTGTTCGGGTGAATGTTATATAACAAGTTTATTTATTTTTATATTAGTACAATATAATGTTATTAGAATATAAAATAGCCAACAGATATTAATCCTAATTATGATAAATTTATTTACTGACAAAAATATAGGCATTATATTTTTTATATTTCGAATTGAATAGCAAGGAACATGAATTTTTTACTACGGAATCAAATTTGGCGTATTAGTAATTTTAATCCTTTTTTATTGCTTTTTCAATTTTTGTATCAATTTTTAATTCTTTTTCCATAGTATATCGGTTGGAGGAATTGATTTAATTAATATTAATAATAATATTAATAGTAATATATACATGCATACATACATACGTCACATTACACCCATTATAAACATTCACGAAAATAATCATATTACAGGTGGCCCTCCTATAACACGGTAGATAGGTTCCAAGACAACGGCGTGTTCTGGGAAACCGTGTTAAATGGGACCCAGGGCAAATATAAAAAAGGGAGTTAGGTTCCAAAAATTAGAATATATACACACATTTTTTAAGGTACATCGAAATAACTTCAATTTTGAAACCGTGTTATAGGAGGGTCACCTGTACAAAAAAACAAATTGCATTACATTTATATTAATTACAAATATAGTTAATTGAAATTAATATAATATTTAACAAACAACTAAAGTTGTGCCTGTCTGAATGTGAAAGAAATATATATTTAACTAATTTTGTCTTGTTTAAAAGAAGCTCAAAGCTTTGAGGATGTGTTGGTGGGTATTTCAAAGTTTTTTTGTAAATAAATATTGATTCTATATTAGTTCTAAATTCCACATTCATTTGATTCAAAAATGTTCAAATTTTTGTTTTTAGGGAAATATTGCCAGACTTTTCAATTTGTTCCATTACTCAGAATTTAACTTTCCTTGACCAGAAATTGTCAACGGACGAAGATTTTCAAGTAGACCTGCTCAACAACTATTTGTCAGTTTCGAAGACTTTTAATAAATACAAAAAATTTGCTGTTGACAAGTAAACGGCGATGATGGACTTATTTCCTTATTGAATATTTAATTTAAAACTACACGAAATAATTATTTTTTCACATTTTCATAATAAACAGACAGATAAGGTTACACGATATTTCTCCGTTTCATTGGGAAAGAACAATTTTCAATAATTATATGAACTTCTCGAAGTTTCTTCAAAAACTATTTCATGATTAAGTAAGTGAAAGTATCTTACCTCATAAAATGAAAGCACAAGAAAACGTTTCAAAAATGTCTAGCAAATAAAGCAAGAAAATAAACAAATAAAGATTGTGGCGGTGGAAATAATGAGGCAAATTATATGATTAAATGTTTAAGAAGTAAAACATGACCAAATGAACCGAAATAATTCCTAGTGTTAATGACTTGTATGCTTCACTTTAAAATATGTAAATTCACTGCGTATAGATAGTGTTGGGTTTCCCTTCAAGTTGACGCAACAACACAAGGGTAGTCTAGGAGAAAATATCATACACGTGATAACTCACAACTCACTTCATCGCGTTCAGCTTTTCGAAGTCAACCATTGGAGATTACCACATGACCCTTCAATCGTACGACATGGTGCCCATGGAGATTAACCCATGTCGGTACTGCTCCAAGTCGGTGAAAACTATAGAGCAGGTGAGCTGCTGCCTTACAACTACTCCTACATAGCGTTTCCATACGGGTCCTAGAATGCCGATAGAAGGTATTAGATCTCATTGAGCAAACGATTGTTGTTCAACCGGTCCTAGCTGGATGCTACCTCGCAATGTCTTACATAATCTATCTGAGAAAAATAATAGAACACCTCAATATATATTAAAAATCAATATCGAACAGTAACAACTAAAAATCCAGTCAACATTCAATTTCACTACCAATGGAGTCGCATTATACGGTGCCCTATATCGCATGCACATCCGTCACAATAATTATTTACAAATCAAGAGTAATGAAAATATGTTGTTCATCAGATATTACAACTGTGATATGATAATTTAAAATACTAGAAATGTATGTATATTGCTAAATCTGGAAAGGGTCTTGCCTAGAGATTTTTTGAACTATTGAACACTTTATTTTAGAATTGGAATTATGTTGAAGTAGCAACTACTGTAATCTTTTCCCACAAAAGTATCACTATATTCTCGTAGGACCGAATTTGAATTCCATAAAACAATTAAATTAAATTTTGAGTTTTTAAATGTGTTTTCTTTAATTTGATAATAAGTAATGCAATTTTCTTCGATAATTATATTCACAATTACTACAACAACTACATCATTTGATATCGGCTTATCTTATAATTTCACATTTGATTCAATTTCATTCATAACTTCCTGTACTTATTCGTTAGTAATGTCAACGGATTCGGTATTTTCAATCATTTGACAAGCATGTCAAAACTGTAAAATCTTACCAAAGTTGAACTTTTACAAACAGATTCTTGACTACTTATAGAAGGATTTATGGCATCTTACACCACGAATTCTTCCACCCATCCATTGTTCTTAGGTTCACCCATACTACCGAGAGAACTATTTATCTTTATAATTTAATACGGCTTCAAATTACACTCTAAAAACCCAATAATTAATTAATCATAACAGCAAATACATTCATTTCAATATTGCATAACTTACACAACATTTATAAGGGTTCTAGGACAAAATATACATACTCAGAGTTTATCCGACAAAATATTTTGTCCCCCTATGGGTATCGGTCGCAAAGGTACTGATCACACTCAACATGTCGCAATGGTATATTATCAACAACATTTATACCATGACATCTTGCCCGGCCACCATTATAAGTCAATTGGTGGGAAAGGTTGCATGTTATTATGAAGTTTGTTTTCTTGTCTACGTTTCTCTATAAACATAATTTAAACAAAATTTCCGCCAAAAATGTTTCCTTAATAATGACGTCAGAATGGGGTGGGTGCGCGATAACTCATAGGCTATACAAATTTTACATTTACCTATTACAAAGATGCATATAATTGATGAGCGTACATAAAACCCCAAATAAAAATAAATAACAATACACAAGAAATTTATATCAACAAAATTGAGCCTTCTTTCACATGGGATTCCACCGACCGAAAGGGAGCAACAAATTGTTCGCCTGCGTTCACGTTGACCGTCATTATACTGAATGTAAATCATCAAATATCTATTGATTCATATAAATTACTCAGAATTTGCATTAAAATCTTCGTTAACATTAATTTCCACTGATTGCATGGCAAAACAGAACACAAATTTATCCAAATTCGGAGTATTAACTAAGTGATAATTTAATCAAAACCGTCAATTAATATTAGCAATAACCAAATTGAGATAAATTAAAATCTTTTCTAGGATTCGTTTGAGAAATAACATTTTCTATTAAATGATTCGAAATTAATTTCTGATATCTTTATGAAATCAACGAAACAAAAATGATTAAAATTAATTTGTTAATATTAATTACAATGTAGCATGCGCTTTTTCTGCTGATGTTAAATTATTTGAGGCTTCGTTTAGATAATAATCACAACAGTCTTCAATCTAGAAAATACTAATTGATTTTCTTTATACTTTATGCTAACCTTTTGAATTCTTGTTCTTGAATAATCAGTAATCATATACTTTATTCTTTCAATCTATCTTTCAATAAATTTGAAAAAAATAGTTTTAAAAATACTTGAATTTTTAGAATGTGTTGACCAAACAATTGTTCCTGATTTAAATCTGTATTTTCTTCATGGATATTCAACTGTGTCATTAACAGATCAATAATTTCTGTTTGATGTTCAAGTAAAATAACCGAAGCTTTTTCATTCTGCCAAATCTTTTAAAATATATAATTCTAATTGATTATGATTTTTAAAAAATTTTAACCAATTTCATTTTTTTAATTAATTCTTCACAAGTAATGTCTTCTTCGTCTGATTCATTTAGTATATCTTCATTCATAATAAATTAAATGCGTAATAATAAATTCCTTTCAATAAAAAACTATTAATTTTGAAAACATTAACAAATTTTCTATATTTTTAAACAAATAATCATGGTTAATTAGAAATTAGAAAATTTAAATGAGTTCAAATTAAATTTCAATTTAAATTTTTCTTTAATTTCAATTTCTGTTTGATGTTCAAGTAAAATAACCGAAGCTTTTCATTCTGCCAAATCTTTTAAAATATATAATTCTAATTGATTATGATTTTTAAAAAATTGTAACCAATTTCATTTTTTTAATTAATTCTTCACAAGTAATGTTAATTAGAAATTAGAAAATTTAATGAGTTAAAACTGAAATTTCAATTTTAAATTAATGTTTGACCCATTTAACACAATATTTGGCACTGCTGTTCCCAGTGTTATTTTAATATATTTGATTCAAAATTAAAAATAAAAATAATTTATGAAATTTATATGAGAATATATCAGTTTTAATAACAAGCGAGATAACAATATGAGAATATTCAGTTTTTAATAACAAGTTTTTGAGGATAGAATTCTTCACAATTATGAGCTCTAATTTACGTCGAGAAAATATTGTTTCCCTGTTAACCAGGTTATGAACGACATGTTTTAGGCCAAGAAGTAACCTCAACGAATTGGTGGGTTACGTGTGGAAGAATCTTTAACTTATAGATGTTTACCTGTCCAACACTTTCGCTATATCTACATCCCCTAGCAACCGCGCATAATTATTTTAATCGGCCACTAAACGTTCACCGCAAGCGACTTTGGTACTGCGATTTAGCTGGTAGCTGTTTGCGATAGGTGGACTCTGTATTAAGAACTCCTAATGACACGATGATTAATTACATCAAACTACCCTTAAAAACTTCTATAAAATGTTGAAATTGACATAATTTAATAACTAGAATTTACAGTTGCGTAGCCAGAAATTTATGAAGGGGGTTGAAGTTGAGGAATATTTATTAATATTATGGGCAATAACCAAAATAAAATTTAACAAAATAAATAATCACAATGTACTGAGAGTACAGGCTACAGAGTACAGATAGATGTCACAGTATTAGATTTACAGTAACTAAAATAAAGGAAAAAAGTGTCTTTCGTTTTAATTATTTAGGTGGATGATCTTTTAGGAACCTGATGTCGACAAAATTTGTACATGAAAAATCCAGTGGGGTTTTTTACCATCCTAACTCCCACCCCATTGGCTACGCCTCTGACCACTTGGTTTTAATGNCATTGGCTACGTCTCTGACCACTTGGTTTTAATGTAAAAATAATGTTAATAATACCTTAACTAATTTAATTTACAATTCAAAATACGAGAAAAAGAAAGAACTTTCTTGTACAAAATTTTATTTAAATTACTTTTTAATTACACTTTGACTCAACTTGCTCTTTCATTAAATTAAAAGAAAGACACCCAATACAATAGATTTTATTTAATTTCATCACAATTTCGAACAATATTGTTAAGAATACTTTTACTTTAATCTAGACTTTAAATAGAAAATGATAAGGTATCTTTTTCAAAAAGTAAACCACCTTTTTGATACACCTTTAATTTATTTGAATCACTACCGCGAACTACAATTTTTTCTTTTAATACTCTTTGAATATGTTGAGGTCTCGATATTCGGGAACACTCAACTTAACTGGTTCTTATATATATGTTGGGGTTCAACAAGAGAGGCACAAAAATGAGGTGAAAATTGACAAAAACACCAAATTCAAAATAAAAATTTAAAGTACAAAATATTAATTAAAAATCAAAAATTTTTAAAAATGAATATTTTCTGGGGGAAACTGGTATGGGCGGATGCTAAATAATGAGACGAGTTCAGCTATAATAAAATAAAATCAATGGGGGGTCCCTAAAAGGAATAAATTACAAAAAACAAAAATTAATTAAAAATTAATTAACTAATGGAAAACCCGAGCTAATGGGAAACCCGAGCTAATGGAGAACCCGAGCTAATGGGAAACCCGATACAATGGAAAACCCGAGCGAATTGAGAAATCAAATTTTGGGAAGGCAATTAATTTAGCCGGAGAAATCCAATTTTGGGAAGGCAATTAATTTAGCCGGATAAAAAGTAAAAAGCGCCGTCAAAGAAAATGAACAAATTCCCTTCAATTAAATTAGACCTCCAAGAGGAAGCCCGGGGGGAAATAAAACCAAAAATAATTGGCAAAAATAAAGTCAATTACCAAGCGAGTATAAAAGCAACTGGCAAGAAAACAAAAGGCCAGTTGGTCGAAGAAAAGAAAATAGAAGTTTGACGAGAGCGAAAAAGGAAATAATAAAGTTAGTAGAAATTAAACCATTTAAAAATCGAACGTACCAGAAAGGGACATCTCCCGTTGGAAGATCTACCGCTGCGTGAGATTTGTGGCAAATTGAAAAGTGCAGACAAAACCTGATTGTATCAAGTGTGAGTAAACTAATACAAGTGTAAAAGTGTAACTGCATCAGTGTCAATAAAGATTTTGTGTTGGGTTATTTATTTATTTGGAAAAGAACACAAAGGAGTCAGATCGTAGTACCGACTTGCATTAAAAACCCAACATATATATATATATATATCAAAATAAGTCGATAGAGAAATATTTATTGAAACTAAAAATTACCCAAATTAAACAATCGTAATAACACTATCAATTTCGTGCAAAATATCTGAATTATACTTCTATTGAATACCTTCGAATCTTCTGAAATGCTTGCAATATGTGGTTTTGTTATATGTTGTATCGTGCGTTCGTATGTAGATTTTACTATAGTTTATTTAAGAAACTTGTGAGACTTTTTCTGTTCTGTCTCGGGTATTGAATATTTCACGGGATTTACCTTTGAAATTACTAGAGCGCTAATTTTTGGTCGAATTACACTGAAAATAGTTAGGGTATTTATATTAAATTCTAATACTACAAAATAAATTATATTCATTTTAATTGGTTAAAAAATAAACCATATTTATTTAAAAAGCACTTAAAAATATCAATTATTTATTTTATATAAGTTCAAGAAATAAACACTTATCAATTAAAATAAACCATTTTAAAAAAACACTTAAAAATATCGGTTGTTTATTTTTCAAGAAATAAGCACTTAAAAATATCAATTATTTATTTTATATAATTTCAAGAAAATTGTTTAATTTTATTTTTAACTGAAAAATTAGTTAATCCATTTAGAATATTTTCCCTTGTGTAAAATTATATTGTACTCATTTATCTAAAAGATTAACTAGAAATATAATATTCAGTCTATTAAATATATACACCCGATAAGATATACATCATTAATCATACATCATTCTACATAAATATTCAGACAGAAATTAATAATAATAAAGGATAAAATATGCACAGATTGCTCGAGGATAATGTTTGGTCAATAATATTTACACAAATTGTCAATTAGATAGTCAATTTTCGGATTGCTGGATTGTTTTTGGATTGAATTAGGTTGCATGGAATTGGGTTGTTAATTGTTTGAAAATTGGACTGTCTATTTTCTTATCTATCTACACTCTTCGGTGTACACATTAACTCTGTATCTTTTGGGCCCTGTCCTATAGTATCTGTTGAGATTAAATGTGGTGATGTGCCTATCTTCATCATCCAACAAATAACTCTATTTTAAATTCTTTCTTTGACAAACTGGCAACTAACTGACAGTGTTAATGGTTTTTATATAAGTTTCTTTCTTACAAATTTTCAAAACAAAGTAATTAAATTAAGTAAACAGCATTTCTTAAGTTAAATCAATTAAGTAGTCAGTCTCTCGCATTAATATCTGATTCTTTGGCTAATTTAATTTAAGAAGATTATTTTTCATTATTTTTTTCATTTAGCTCTCATGTTTTTCACACACCACATTTATTCATTTTTCTTAATTAATTTGTATTTTATGAAATATTTTTCTCTGGGGATTCATACTGATTTTTATATCAATGTATTTATACTTGTGTTGGGCTGAGTCGGGAAATC
The DNA here is from genome assembly GCA_959609185.1 of Schmidtea polychroa. Taxonomy (NCBI): domain Eukaryota; kingdom Metazoa; phylum Platyhelminthes; order Tricladida; family Dugesiidae; genus Schmidtea; species Schmidtea polychroa. The sequence goes on along the minus strand of CAUHTR010000815.1, from coordinate 35,138 downwards.
AATTTTGGGAAATTAGGAAAATAAAATAAGCAAGGGGCCAAAGAAAACAAAAATAAATAAATAAATTTAAGAATAAAATAGAATAGGATATAAGAAAAACAATAATTAGAAAATAACGATTAAAACAAAAAATAAAAATAAGAAAATTAAAACAAGACAACAGAATGACAGATAAAATAACGAAAAATTTAATAAATAATAAAGGAATTAAAGAAATAAATAGAAAACATAATAAAAATAAAGAGAATAGGAAGAAATAACCAAAAAACAAAAAAATTAAATTAAAGCAACACAATTAAGCGGTACTCAATTTTGATTGGTCCGCACAAATAAAAATTTACTATATAAACAGGCACCAAAATCATTAAAATTACAGTTAACAACAAACATTTATAGGTAAGTGAAACTTCTATTGTTGACAGTTAACAACAAAAATTTATAGTTATAGACAACTGCGACTTACAGAACTCATCCAGAAATCAGAAATATCAACGAATCTATCCCATAGACAGGAACTCAAGATAAGAATCAGCACCGGATTTTAATCAATACTTAATTCGATTCATTTTTCCGACTCAGCCTATCAATTTGTGTGAATATTTTGGTAAGGAAGTTTTTGAATTTTCATTATTTAGTGCTTTTTCGTATCGTAATGTTTAATGGGTAAACTTAAACTGTAATGATGTTCTTTTCATTTGATCCGAATTATGTTTTAATAATTTAATCATAACTAATAAACGTATTATTAAAGAGTTTTTGTGATTTACGCTATGATAAAACGATCATTGAATTTTATGATTTCAATTTACTGAGAAACGTGGCGTTGAGATACTCCATGTCATGGTGTGAGGTGCCTTCGGGAACTCAGCCAGTGGACATGGAGTTTTTCAATCACGCAGCTGATTCGGGCCGAAATGTGGGGGCTTCCTCACGGGTCCGTCGCTGAAGGTGCGACTAAAATATGTACAATGATAGAATAGTAACAATCATGTGATGAACGAAAACGTAGCGGTGTTAATCGATTAAAGTGAGGAAGATGATGCTGAGAGTTCGTACAATGATTGAGAGTGCTCCACCCTTGAGTCACAGGAATATCTTCATTTAAGCTAGCTTATCTTTATCGTCTCAAAGAGACCCAGCTTGTGGTTATTGATTCTGCCTAAATGTCACTATCTTTGCCTAGAACAAATTAACCGAACATGTAATTCAACTCCGAAAGGGCTCTTAAATTCCTTTAGCCCCTAGAACAACATAAATGCCACCTCCAACACCTACCCTACTCACACACTTTTCACTGGGTCGAGTTGGCTGAAAATCATTCATCAAAAATTAATCTTGAAAACGAAATGGGTTGAAAAAGTTAAAAAACTGAAAATACCATTAAAACCAAATTAGAAAATTTATTTATTCAACCACTCTAATACAATATTCATCTACCCTTTGAGTACATGAAGTCTAGAGTGCGAATGAGGAGAGGTTGATAATCCAATTGAACAAATAAAATCCACTTTTAGCATAGAGAACAGAATATCAATGCTACATAAAATTTCCAATAACAATCATCAAAACTTCTGCAAAATTCCAGTTGATAGGATGACAGAGAACAGAATTTCAACATGAAGGCTGATGGCAGCATGAATAGGAAGTATCGATATACGATCATGCGATGAGAAATACATGACACACAGAATGACAGAAAATCTGTGAAATTGACATATAACAAGGCACCCCGATACAGTAATAACGTCTGGTTCTGATAATCGATTTACAACATATGAATTCACATTTAGTTGCGATAACGAGGAATGCTAGTAAAACCAGCATGTCAACTCACACATTAGATAAATCCTTCCACAACTACTGTGAGTACACACACGAATGCGGGCTACCTGATTAACATGCGAGTAACCCAGGCGTAATTCTCACGAGTTATTCAATAGGTGAGCCAGCCGGTTAAAATCCCATTTAATCCAATATCTAGCGTACTTACTTGAGTCCAATTTTTATCACCCCGTCTGGTTAACTTGATCGTTAATTTTCATGGTATTAGAGTAATGGTAATAATCGGCTGATTTAGAATAGAAAATTAATTCGGTAGTTCAAGTCAAAGACATCCCACTATTGCAACTACTTCACTAACATCAACTTCAACTCAACCTCACTGGTTTGATAATTTTAATTTGATACATCTCGTCACCTAGAAATTTTCATTCAATAGGCATTGTAAACAACAACTGTAATTTATTTAATAGGCGACTTAGATTATCATATGAATCTCTAATTAATCATATTACGCAAATCATTTAAATCTTGTTTTCATATTATAGCATTATTACTACCATAACATTATTAGATTATTATTGTTGAATGATTATTATAATATTATTAAACATTGCAAACCCTCCAACCATCAAGTATAGAATTTGTTACGTGGGGGAAGAGGGAGAATCGTTAGGGGAGGTAATTAGCGCCGATGTAAGGTAATTGTCGATCTAAAAAGGAAATCCAACATCGGGTAGGACGATAGTTGAGCTGATAAAGGTATCCCGTGGAAAAATTCTTTAGTTGATTCATTTGTATTCGTCAAGTCGATGAGTGGTTATTATTAGTAAAGTTTGTATACGTAATGTATCGGGTAGGGACAAGCTGTTATCGGAAGGTAAATTCCCCTGTCGATCTAATCAGTTCGTTTTTCCCTGTTAAAATCTGAGGTGGTAACGGAGCAGTTACACCCAATTCATGACCTTTTCCGAATATCATATCTTAACCTCATCTTTACAGCCATCATGATGCCAAATACTAAACCCGTGTTACGTCCTTGCTTCTCCTGCTCGGACAAAAATACAATCATCAAAGAACTACAAACCCAGATCGGGCGTTACAAACGGAAGATCGATGAGTTGGAGGGCACGTGGTTTAGCCCCACTCAAATGAAAGAGGTGCAGAAGAAGCTGTACCGTAGTGAGCATTGTCGAGATGCTCTAATCTCTGAGAGCTGCTCACAAAGAACCCTGATTAAAGAGCAATCCGAAGCCCTGCACAAAGTATACCTGCAGGCAGCCACTACCAGGAAGATAGTCAGTATCCCTATCAATGAAGCTGACAATCTCTTCCCAGCTCATCACGACACTTCGTCTAAGTCGTCATCCCCGTTCAAGAAGGCCTGTAGAGAGTGCGTCGAGACCGAACTCTCGCCGAAGCAACCAGAGGTCACCCTCACCGGAATTAGTAAGATACCATTGGTGATCGCATCTACTTCTACAGTAAACCCGAATGGTCCGCCAACATCGAAGCCAAAGCGTCGGCAATTATCGAGGGCCGAACGCAAAAAGAAGCAACGAGAACGAGCAGTCGCCAAACAACCTAAGCAAGCTCCGGATAACTCAACTACTCCCAACGATCCCCCTGTAACAATCGATCTGACGGTCGGGATCCCAGGGCGAATCATCTCCGCCGCTGGTGTGACTTAGGAGGAGAACGCCTCCGAGTTTTTCGATCTGGATATATTGTTGGCAGACGCAGAGTGGGAGAAATGAAAATCTCAACAAGGAGAAACCGTGAGGAATGATAATTGACAAACTGAAATAGTCGTGATTTCTCTTTTCCTTACTCGTTTCCTATTCATTTGTATATGTCATGTAATGCTTAGTTGTGTAGTGTAGTCTAATGATAGAATAAAGCAATTTTTTGGTTACCCTTTGTTGTTGTTTTGTGTAATTAATCTGGGTAACATATGCGGAGTAGTTTTCCTCAAACCGAGAGTAAAATCTGGAAGTTCAAAACGTAATAGTCAATTTGTATCCAATGCAGGGTCAGCGTAAAGAGGAGTCTGATGAGGTGATTAGACGTAAGTCCTTCCATCGGCAGTCAGGAGAGAGAAGTCGAGGCCTCAGTAAGGAGTAGTCCTAAGGCAGGGGCTCACCTGCTTACTGGAGTCTCGCCGGCATAGCACATTTCCAACGTGAAGCAATTCACGGGTGCTATGTTGGAGTATAGGTTGTGCAGGGTCCTGCTCAGGGTTGGCGTGGGTATACTTAATGGCGAATGAAATGGACACCCATCTCCTAGACATGTGCGTGAATTAGTTGGAGTCAACCGAGCATTACCCCAGCACTTGTCTCACCACGTTCCACCTGCCTATGCATGTTTCATGTCAATATTTTAATTTTTTAATTAATTTTTTTATATTTTATTTATTAATTTTTAATTTTTATACATTTTTCTATATTTTTTATTTCTTTGCAGTACTTGACAAATACTAGCAATTTGATAGTGCCTACTATCAAAACCTGGAATCAGACAAATCCCGAATTAAGCAGTCCCTAAATGTGATTTTTGAAATTCAATCCATGGTGATGACCCCAGTAATTTTGAAGCGTACCAGTTGCCAAGGAAATGAAATAAGTTTATATCCACAACTCCATATATTGGATCCATCATAAAGATTGGATATCACTCCATAGGTCTTCGGATGTAAAATTTACCTGTTTGATAGTAGTAAATATATTATTTACTTTAAAATTTTGACACATATTTACTACTTTTACTAATGACCTTTTTATTTAATATATAAAATAACTTTGGAAACTCACATTTACTTAAATTAAATTTTCATTGATAAAATTGTTTATGAGATTTAATTTCTATCAGATTCTAAAATGCAATCAAAAAATATTTTTAATTTTTATTAATTTCAAAATATATATCGACTTATATAAATTGTTTTTAAATAATCTTTGTTTAAACACATAAATTATTGTTGTTATAGTTATTATGTAAGCAGAATGGCTTTAATTATTGGCCCATCTAATGCTGGTAAATCCTTGTTGGTAAAGAGGTTAATTGGTATTTATATTTTTCAATAAATTAAAAAATTTTAATTTTAAATTTATTTAGAAGGAAAAAAGGCTGTTTCTTTACCTTATAACAATTTACCAGCAACTTTACCAACCGTAAATTAAAATAATATTTTAATATATTCATTATCATTATTTCAATTTAGACTGGTATGGGGTTACAGAGGATCGATTTGGATAAAAAGAAAGAGGTAAGCATTAGAGAGATAGGCGGTGAAATGGCTCCAATTTGGCCAAATTATTATACAGATACGAATTCAATAATTGTATGTGAAATTTTTTTTTATTCATTAATACTAAAAATTAAGTTTGTTGTTGATTTAGGCAATGCTTTTCAATTCTCTAGTGCCTTAATTCAAATAATAGAGTTATTGAAATTTGTTTCAGATAAGCCAGAAAAACGGGTGCTTTTAGTATTAAATAAAAGGTAACTTCTACATTAGAGAAATATTTTTGTTGATTTTCAAATGATTTCATAAACGTTTTTGAATTAAAAAATTTTTCGAATATATAATTTTCTGCGGAAATTGTAATTGAATATTAAAACAAATGAATATTAAAGAACACTAATAATTTTTATAACATCATATTGAAAAATGAATTAAATTGATATTTTACTGGATCTTTTGAATCCAAATTTTGATATTGCTAATTGTGGTTAAATGTTTAATAAGTTTTAGAAAAATATTTGAATTTATAAAATTACAATTGTAATTATTTATAAAAATCAACTTATTACCATTTTTCCTAAATTTTGATGTGTAATAAATATTGCTTTACTAAATTTTAATAATGTTTATTTAGTGATCTGGATACAAATTGTTTATATTTTAATATGATGGAGGAGGATCTTTTGAAGTCAGCTAATAAAGAAGGAAATCGGAATCAGTTTACAATTGTGAGAACCAGTTGTTGTGATTGTAGCAATTTAAATGTTGTACGAAAATGGTTGCTAAGTTGCAAATAATTTTAATGAAAATATTTGACTTTTATTTTTATAGTTAAAAAATGATCGAAATAATTTATTAAGATAATAAAATTTTGTTGAAATTACTAAATGACCGCAGCATTAATTATTAGACATGAAAATAATTTTTAAAATGAGTTTTTTATTCGTTCCCTTACCTAAAAAATAAAAAATCCCATGTTAGGGTGGCGGTCTCAATATTTGAGATGCTCAACTTTACTGGTTCTTAGGTTAAAAAGAAGAATATGACTCTAGAAATATTTATTTAACAACAAAATTGACCAATTATAAAATTTAACAATTTGCTTTTAATCGCTTCTATTTTATTTATTTATAGATGCTTGTAAAAATATGTGTTTTTGTTCTATTAGGATTCTCATCCGTTACAACATTAATATCTGTTTGCAAATAACTAAATAATTCTAAATTTTATTCAATAAAATTTACACTCAAAACTTATTTTTGTTATTTAAACAAATTTCAATTTTTCTTTTAAAATATTTTTTAAAATTTAACAAAATTTCTAATTAAATCCAACTTATAGCAGATATTAAGATAATTATTATACTGTAAAAGCAGATGTTCACATCTTTTTTTAAAAATTTATTTTGATTGCATAGAATTTAATACTAATATGTTTTTAATGATTTTGTTTTATATATTTTTAATTAAACTGGTTAAGATATAATTAATAATTTACCCTTTTGTTAAATTTTATTGTTATTAACATATTCGAATAAAATGAAAATAAAATAAAATAACCAAGACATTTAAATACATAATTGATGAAATATAAAGTTAATTAAGTACATACACAGGATAAATCAATTTTGATAAAGTATAATCACCTACAATACAAATAAAACAATTACAATGTTATTGAGTGGCTATAATAAATAAGGATGAAAGAACACAAAATATGAAATAGTCAATGTTCAATAATTAGTTTTTGTCGTTTATAAACACCTGAATATGATCAGTATAAAATTGGTTCGATTTGTTTCGAATTGGATTGGAATGATTTTGTCTTGGGTCTATCGCTTTTCTTCGGACATACATTGATTCTATATTTTCAGTGCCAGTATTGTAATATTTACACCTAAATCCGAAATATCAAAGTTTCAATAATACACGTTGGTGTGTCCATCAGTGGATGACTCACCATTTATTAGTGTGAAGTTATTTATTTATTCCCTACTGAACCAGACTTGAGGGGTAATCTATGGCCTCTTCTGTAATTACTTTAACCCTTTTGGATTTCCCATTTTTATCCATGAAAATGAATGAACTTTAAACAACAAAACAAAACATTTATTATTACGGTAACATTTCCAAATACTTCCTGCATTTCAAGCTACACACAAAAAACATTTAATCAAGCAGAGAGTAGTTTCATCAAGAATTACAGGCCAATCACGTTGGTATAGTTCAAGAGGAAAACAGACAACAGGGTGGTTGCCCACGATCATTTTTCGGCGGCTTCAGCGAACTGAATTCAAATATCACATTAAGTTTTGTCTAGCGTCTCCCGTTGCTTTGCTATTGAAGTTAAACTGTTTCACTGAAATTGTTTTAATATGTATTTTTAATATGTATATATGTACTATTTTTATTTTTTGATAAGATATTGATTACATATTGTTTAACACAATTAGTGCATCTTCTCGACTAATTTGGTTATATTTGTGGCTACCATATTGGGCCAAAACAACTAAAATATCAATTATTGCTTGGGACCAAGCTTTTGACCGGATTTACAGCGTTCTTTGGGATCCAAATAGGTGATCAGGACAAGAAATGGGCTTCTCATGTATCCTGTGGTACTCACAGATCAGTATTGGAGGGCTGCTACGGAGAGATCGAAAATGCATGCCATTTCCCATTCCTGGCGTGTGGAGGGAACCAACGAATCACACTACAGACTGCTACTTCCGTATGGTCGATATATCAAGATATAAGAAAATTACGGATAGATCGAAGCTAACAAATCCTGATATTCCGTCATCAATTGCGCCAGTTCCACATAATGATCAGCTGTCAGTTCCCATTCCATCAACCTCATCATTGCATCTGTCCGACAAAGGTAGTTCTACAGATGAATCTGAAGAGTGGTGTCCATCAATTTCCAAAATGTATGATTTGGTGCGAGACCTAGGTTTATCAAAGTCTGGAGCCGAAATATTGACATCAAGGCTGAAACAATAGAACTTATTGGATTCAACGTGCAAGATTTCAAAATACAGGAAAAGGCATCAGATTTTTCTCAGTTTTATGAAGTATCGGATAGTTGTGTTTCTGCCAGGATGTTGATGGTATTTTTGCAGAAATTGGATTCTTGCATGATCTTAAAGAATGGCGATTGTTTATAGACAGTTCCATTTGTAGCCTCAAAGGTGATCGTTTACATAATGAAAACCAATATCCATATATACTTGTAGCTCACTCGACGCATTTAAAGGAAGAGTACGTTAAAATTTTGTTCTAGAAGATAAACTACAACAAGTATCAATTGGATGTATGTGGAGACATATGGAGGCCAACAAGGTGGGTACACCAAATATTCATGCTTCCTATGCCTTTGGGACAGCAGAGCGTCAAAGCAACACTACGTTACTCGTGACTTGCCTGATTGCACGAAGTTAACAGTCGGTAAATGCAATGTAAGTCGTGATAGCTAGATTTTGGCAGAGAGGGTCTGCTATCACTCTTGCATATCAAGCTTGGACTAGCCAAACAATTCGTTAAGACACTGGAATCACAGGTACCAGCTGTCCAGTACATATGTTCCATGTTTCCTAAGTTATCGGATACAAAACTGAAAGCCGGCGTTTTCAATGGACCATAGATACGTTGCATGTTGGAGTCTGAGGACTTAGAAACGACAATGTCTAGTTTGGAAAAAGATGCGTGGCAGGCATTTCGACATGTAGTGAATGGATTCCTAGGAAATAACAGAAGTGAAGACTACTAAGAACTAGTGGAGAATTTGGTGACAATATATCACGCTGTTGGATGTCGAATGTCAATCTAGCTGTACTTTTTGCTTTCCAACCTGGATTTTTTCACACCAAATTTGGGAGTAGTGTCAGAAGGGCATGGTGAGAGGTTTCACCAAGATAATAAAGTCATGGAGAAAAGATACAGGGCGATGGTATGAATCTATGATGGGCGATTACGGTTGGAGTTTGGTTTAGCGAGTGAATACTTATCACAGCTGATGTGCTGTTGCTACTTATAACTTCACTTTTTGAAAGTTGCTTACAAATGGGTATGCTTCGATTATTTATTACTATTATACCGTTAATCATAATTATTAATGTAATTTTCTGACAATTGCATGCGAACGGTTGATAATACATAGAAACGGTCTTCAAATTCGTATTCAGCACGCTCGATTATATATAAAACATATAACTGTGACTTTCATAAAATTTAGTTGTGCTGTGTTATTTGATGTATTTTAAATTAATAAACCCCACAGAATAGGACTAGAGCAGTGTTTCTCAAACTATGGGTCGCGACCCATTTTTGGGTCGCGAAAGAATTTTTGGTGGGTCGCGATGACTTATGGAAAGATCTACAAATACAAATTACTACATTCATCTCATTAAATAAACATTTATTTTAAAATTAATCTTTGTCATGTGGGTCGCAATAAAATTTTTGGCATGAAATGTCAAAAATTTGGGTCGCGATCAAAAAAGTTTGAGAGTAAAGGTAAATGTAAAAAAATGAATAATACCTGATAGTTCAAAGTATATGCAAATACACAAATTCAATACCGAAAAGCAATATTTTATTCAAAAACATTTTATGTTATTTTATATTTTCTCATTCAAAAATATTGCATGTTTTCTAAAATAACTTTTGTAAACTATATTTTATGTGATTAAAATTATTCAAATAATTTTGTATTTTTTATCTTAGGAAAATAATCATACTTTAAACAATAATTAAGAAATATGTCTTAAGTTCAATTAAATTATTTCTATGGTCTAATAAAATCGGTAAAATAAATAATATTTTTTTTCTATTTATAATTTCAATAGAAAAATAATTTAAATTTAATAACAAATTAATTAAAAATGTATAAATACGTATAAATACGAAGGGATTTTTAGTGCGTTTGCCTTCAAAAAATTAGCGTAAATTTAACTCTAGAAGATATATTTTAGAATAGCAAATTAAAGCGTGTAATTTTTCGACCAGAATAGACATCATCTATAGCAGTGTTTCTCAAACGGTGTGCCACGAAACTTTTTTTCCCAAAAAAGTTAGTAATAAAAAAAATTTTCAAAAACTATATCAAGCTTTTTACTATGAAAAAGTCGCTTCTGTGGATCAAAATTACATAAAAAATCCTCAGTCTTCGTCCATCTTCTAACACTTTTTAGCTTTTTTTAGAAATCTGTCCATGAAATTTATTTTAGAAATATTTTGGAATTATTTCGATATAATAAAATTTATATCAATTTATTATGTGTGCTGTGTTTGTATGTTTAATTATTTACTGCTTTATCAATCTCTATATAAAAACTATTATTCATAAAAACATTCAATTTTTACACGCAGATATATTTGTGTGTCTCGATAATATAACTTTATTGATTTTTTTTAGATTATAGAAACCCTTAATCATTGAAATTAGGTGTATATAGAAATTGAAAGTGGTAGAATAAATAAATTGAACACATAAGTACAACTAGATATTAAATAATGCTTGCAAACTTTCACTACGTAGAAATAGTTCATGAAATAAAAATCTTTAAAAAATGTATTATACTGGGAAAAGCTATGGATTAAAATTAAGATTTCAATGCTTAAGACACTGCTGAACTCAATTTTAAAAAAATGTCGATAAAATTAAAAGAAATAACAGAAAATTATGAAGACGAATTTAATTTTAAATGGTTATTATAAATATCAAAATGTTCATTAATTTCAATAATTAATAAATTTAGAGAGAAGACTTTAAAAAATTTTAAAAAACCTAAAATCATTTTTAAAAAATATTCGTAATTTTAGCTTAAAATGGATAAATAAAATATAAATATGTGGCTAATAATATAAAACATAACATTTAAGTTAACAATAATTAAAACTCGTTTGAAATTGCAAAATTTGGGAGAAAAAAAACCAATTAATAAAATAGCTGATGATTTGTGTAGATTTGTATACCAAAATGTATTATAGAAGTGTTGAAGTCTCAAATTAAATTGATTGCTCAACTTTCACTGGTGGTTCTTATGTAAATAATCAACAACAAATCTGTTTAAAAATATTTATTAAATATCAAAAATTACCAAATAGCAATCAATTCTTTCAGTTCACTAACTCGATCGGTAATTGTTTCTGAAATTTGAAAATAGGTGCTTCTTACGTCGTTGTTATTTGTGGTGTATATGTTATATTATTCGTGCTAAAAACCTTGTGTAGAACATTTTTGTCTGTTCTATTTTAGTAAGACCTTTTACATCTTATCTTAGAAAAGTTGCTTCCTTTAGGAATAAATTTTGGGTGAAGAGACTAGTGGGAATAATAATACACAAGTGTAACCTTGCGGCTTAACCTAACCATAAATGAAGAGTTTACTGTATTTAATATATTCTGTACGCAAGAAGTCGTTGAAATATCTTTCATTTACCTTTTACTCATATCCCGTGCCATTTTTAAACGATTTCTTTTACACAACCTAATTTTGGAACGCATCCTTCCCGTGAAAATGATTAGGATGTGCATTTTTAATAAATTACAGTAATAAAACTATTTTGTAAGGTTTATTTATTTAAAAACAAACATTTAAGAGTATAAAAAGCTTGTGAATGTTTTCAGATTGCGAACCAAATGATACAAAATGTCATAGTTGAATAAGCCATTTTTAAATTGGACCTGGCCTCAATTAATAATTATTAATTTCATCATTTTAATGCCTACCAACCGATTTAGATGTCTTGTAAAAACTATTAAAAATCCTATTTATCCAAAGTATGCGTATCCAAAGTATGCGTATCCAAAGCATGCGTATCCAAAGCATGCGTATCCAAAGCTTTTCCAACAACAGTAAAAGTTCCTTCATACGAGTCAACACTATTTATAGTTTCTAAAGTTGCCCAGAGTGTTTCATTTCCATTCTCATTTGAGGTATCATCAAAAATTGTGTTTTGATTTTTATGAAGTGTCGAATTAGTTGATTCCTTTACCATTTGACCTTTTGAAGACATTGTCTTATTAATACTTTTATCGGATTTCAATTGGACATTTGTTGTACCAAAAAATCGTACAAAGAAATTAGGCACAATGGCAATGTCACTTTTAAGGGAATAACTTGGAGGTAGCTGATGCTCAGCTGGAGTATCTTTGGTACTGTAAAAGACAGGAGGACTACACGGCACAACATTGGGGGTCACTACATCTGACGTGTCCAACACGTTCTGTTGACAATTATGATGTATAAAATGAAATTGTGAATCCATGACCGCATTTAAAGTATCCGGAGACCTTGAATACAATGACCGTCTATAGCGTAGAATACATGGTATAGTTTTAAATAGCATCCAAAACAATATTATTAAAGTCAATGATAAAATAATTAACGGTAAAATAAGAGAGTTTAGTGCTTCTGAATGGCAACTTATCAATCCTTCATCTGAATGGGAAATCGGACAGTTGTTAACTTGGTCACACCTCAGGCTTCTATCAATACATAAGTGTAGCCTTCCATAATCATTGTAGCATTCATAAAATGATTCTGCAGGTACTTGCTTGCAGTCATAGGCTCTCGTAAAGATAATTCTAATATTTGTAATTTCAGCATCAAAGACGCTTATTGTGAGAATCAATTTCTCGTTCCATTTATATCCTTTTTCATTAAAAATTTGGGTCAGAAAAATGTTTCTTAGTTTTGCATTTGTCGTTGTTTTGTTGACATAATATAACAAATGAGTCGAAGTAGAGAAATTCAGGATGACTTTTCCTTTTCGATTTGTTGACTCAACTATTTGCAACTTCTCCAAATAAACAAGAAAAATAATGTAAAAGGTGGAGGTTTGATTAAAAAATAGATCATACTGACAGAAATAGGATTGATTGGAATTTAGTTTTGGCTGACCCTCCATAATAAAAGAGTTATAGATGTTTATGTTAAAACTTTTGGTAGCTTCAGGACATACATCGATGCTATAGATCTGGGTTTCCGTTGACATAATTGGGAAATTCCTATGGATAAATACACTTGTAATAATATATAGATGCAAACTAAATATTAATATATTCATAAATTTACAGATTTAATCAATGCATTTACAATAATCATTTCACACATTTAATGATCAAAATAAAATCTGAACTGCTTGATGTCCTAATTTGGGCGAGACTCCTAAGCAATAGCGTTTGAAGACTATTGCATCCTCAGAATAACAACACAAATGACGCTCACTTTATAATTCAATAAATTTTAAATACATTAAATTGACGGCTTAGCTTAAGCGTGATGACGATAAAAGAAAACGGCAAAGCGGTTCACATACTAAGCGGAGCATGACTGACGAAAGTTCGGCAGTCAGAAACACCATGGTTTGAATCTCTAATGACTTCTTTTATCGTGCCTTATGAACTGAACTTCTTTTATTGTTTTAATAATTACCCACAACCGGCAACGTCCAAAAGACAGGTCTACAACTTTTGACCTGATTTCTTCCAGCTTGGAACACCATGCTGTTGACAAAAATCTTCAAAAATCTTAGGCACCCTCGACATAGCGCTCGGAGACATATATCCTTTTCTTCTCACCATTCGATCCGCTACATTTGTCAAATGACATGAACAATTTCCCAGCTAACTGCCAATAATTCCTATTATCCTCTGTGTTGGGGTTATTATTAAATATTAAGGATTTGATTTCCTTACTCAGTGCTTACGTTTAATTAAATCACATAGAATATTTTATTTTCTTAATATTACAATTTTACAGAACCGATGATTTTATACACAAGTTCGATTTTCGATAAAAACAATTAAGTAAGTTTACTTAATGATGTTTCGGTTGGGTGATGGTTTAAGTATATAATGATGTCTCAACACTTTCTATCTTCTCTAAAGTTTCTTCTGTGTCTTCGATTTCTCTATTCTGTAAATTCTTTCGTCTATTCTATATCTTTTGTTTTTTTTGTCCTGTCGTATCACTATTTTGTTGAGAATACCTAAATAGCAAATAAATAATAAATAAGTAAATTACCTGGGGGAAAATCGTCATGACTAATGGGACAATCTAGGGGAACTTTAAGAAGAAAACGGAAGTAAAAAGAAATAAAAAATGAAAAAGATAAATTAAATAAAAAAAACAAACAAGAAGTTAAAACAAAGGTCATTGTCAATTAAGAAGTAAAAACGAAGGAAGATTGCAGAAAAACAAAAAAATGGGAAAACTCGTATCTTGACAGCTTGTTAGCGAAATGGCAGGAAAACTCGGCACAACACGAAAAACGGAAAAACAAGACATATCTTGACATCTGTCAGAAATAAGGCTGAAGTAGTGGGGAATACAGGGAAAAAGAAAATGGAAAAGAAAATTATCTCAAGTACCGCAAATTGGGCAAGATATAAAAGGGAAGTCACAGAAGTTAGAAAAACTGAAGAGAGTCAGAATTAAAGGGAAAATTAACAAGAGAGTTAAAAGGAGAATCAAAGGGAGAATTAAAAGGAGAATTAAACCGAGTAAAAAAAACAGAGTAAACCCAGAGTGACAGAAGAGAACTAATTAAATATAAAGTGGAAGGGGAGTGAATTAATTTGTGGTCAAAGCAAATATAACAATCGATCAACGTACCCTGTAATTGAGTTGGTTGACGGCTAGTGATTATTGTTGTTGTTACAGAAATTATACGAGAATGACTATTATTCACGTAGTGTCGCAATAAGCTCTGTGTGATTTGTTGGTTTAAATTAAATTAGTTGTAATCGCAACTTGAACAATTTATGGTGAATATTAATAAAGCTTATCTTGTTCGAAATTGTTAATTTGTGAATAAATAAAACACGCTGTGAAGTCAGAGTAAAAGTTTGAATTTACAAATATTGTCACCAACCTAATAACCCAACAATTTTGTTTTTGCTTCAGCTTATATACTGTTGAGGATACCTAAATAACAATTTATAAAGAAATAAATAAAAAAACCTGGGGGAAGATCGCCATGACAAATGGGACGATCTAGAGAAACTCAGAAAAGAAAACGGAAGTGATAAGAAATTAAAAATGAGAAAGAGAAAAGAAATAAAATTTATCAAACAGGAAAATAAAAATCAAGGTCAGTACTAATTAGTTAGTACAGAAAGGAAAAGGAATTTTGAAATCGGGGAAAAAGGAAAACAACAATATCCTTCTCTCGACATCTTGCCAGTGATAATACAATTGATAGTAAAAAACAGTCAGACAAAAAAGGGAAAAGGAAAAAACAACTTGACAGCTGTCAGAGATAAAAATGGGACAGTCGGGAAAAGCAGGAGAAGGAAAATGGAAAAACACTTGATTATCTGGAAAGCGAACTATATAAGGGAAAACTGGTGAACATGAAATTAGAACAAAACTAGAAGAAAAATTAGAGACAAAGTGACGCGAAATTGAAAATGATTTGGAAGACGATTTGAGAGACAATTTGAGAGACGATTTGAGAGATAAAATTATTGGAGAAAATTAGACGTTGGACGAAACGTTGTTGGACAAACGATTGTCAAAAATAATTGTAAAGGAAATAATTGTGGAAATTAATTATTGGAGAAGAGTTGAAGAAAAGAATTAGTTGAATAATAAAACGAAAAGTTATTGATTATTTGAATAAAGTTTGGGAGAAAGTCTAAGAAAACAACCAGCTCAAAATCCCAGTTTAGAAACCAATCAGTAATTTGTGATCTTTTAATCCGGTGTTATACAAAAGTGCTATTCCTCACAGAGTGTTGCAATAAGCATTGTATTGTCACCGAGCAGAGGTTGAATTTATTGTCAGTGTGAAAATAAAGTGTATTTGTGATTATCTATAAAGATTTCTGTTGTCAAGTGTTATTTGTGAATCGTAAAAAGACACGCTTGGAGTCACAGTAACATTTAAAATAATCACAAACTCAATAACCCAACAATACTATTTGGTTGAAAGTTAATTATCAATTCAATCCCTAAATTTGAGCTGGTAATTATCTCTTTAAATTGAAGGATCAAATCCAAAACAATGGTTCACAAAACCGCAATTACTGATCTGAGCTCTAGAGAGGTCTAATTTTTAAATTAGAGTTTCTAATGAATTCTCAATCTAATGAAATATCATTGTGTCTGAACGATTCGGTAATACCTACACATATTTTTGAATAATTAATTAACTATTTAATTAGCTTTTATTTTTGTAATAACCGTACCTGGGGAACCCCATTAATTTTTAATTAATAAATTTTTCTTTACATTTTATATGCTACTTCCCCCCGTAGAATATTAATTTTTGATTTTAATTAATTTTTAATTAATTTTATTTTTCATTCAAATTTTTGAAATTTATCTGCATCTCCTTTGAATTTTTCGAATATATTTAATAATGTGATGCCTTTTTTTGTTTTCTATATTTTTTGTTGGATAGAGTGAAAAATAAATTGTAACATATAGGAGTCGTTTTTTCATCCAATTTTTCGACTTGCCATTTTTTATATCTACAAATTCTGCGCGGAAATGCAAGTTCAGTGAACCATATTTTTGTTACATTAGTACTCAAATTCAAATATATAAATGGAAAATGATAAATTCAAAATCAATCAGTGATGGACGGTGGGAAAGATTACGATTTTTCCTTTTCATAACCCTTTCTGTTCCGCTTATTTTATTGTAGTAATATTTTAAAGGATTAATATAAAAAATAGAATCCATTTTTGAGCAATTTAAAAAATAGAATCCATTTTTGAATAATTTAAAAAATAGAATCCATTTTTGAATAATTTAAAAAATAGAATCCAAATTTCAACAATATAAAAAATATGATTTTAAAACAAAAAATTGATATTTTAAAATAATAATATTAAAAATAATTTTTCCACGCGAAAGCAACTGGACCTCATTAGCACTCACCATCGATACTTCCGTGGGCACCTTGAATATATCCATTTAACCCCAAATGACTTTTGTGCTGAAACTTTCAAATTGGGGAACCTATCAAGAACCATACAATTTTGGTCTGTAAAATTAATTTAATAATTTAATAAAACTTTAATTATTGCTTAGAATTAAAACCGGGATTTTAAATGATCATTTGAAATTATTATTATTGGATAATTATTTCATATAAATTTATTAAATAATGTCGGTAGGTTTATTCTTATTGTTTGCGTTTAGGTGCAGGGACCAAAAGCTAATGATCCCTTATGACTCAGGTTCAAACGCACATGAGTTGCCCGAATCCCGATCAGAGCGCCCATGGCAACTACCATGTTGATAATGCTCAATGTCGTTGAAAAATTAAAGGGTAGGTGAGCGATTACCTTGTCGCTACTCCACTTTAATATTTCAATTCGGGTTCTTGACTGCCGTTAGAATGGCTTACCTCGACAATCGGTTAGCTTATCCTGACGACAATCGCAGTACAGGAAAAGAAGTAACTATCTGTAAAATCCCGAGAAATTCAATTCCTAAACAAACAATATTTCATATCATGAATAAAACTCATGCAACTCTCAAGGAAGCTATCACTAGGTATGTATTACCTGGTACAACCATATATATTGATGGTCACGCCGGGTATTTCAACTTGAATTAGTTAGGCTATCAGCAACGAAAATTTTGTTGATCCTATTACCGGGTTCTTGCACTTACCAGTTGGACAGAAACTAAAACAGGTTGATAAAGCAAGATATGGCACTCACAGAAGTACTTTACACTCTCATTTATCTGAATTTATTGTGGAGATAACGACATATAAAGAGTTTTAAATTGTTGATTGATCATATTAAGGAAATTTACAGATTTGATGATTAAATTTTATTTGATTAGTATTTTTATATTAATTTTTTATTTTATTTTTTAAATATTTAAAATGTTTTTTATTTAACTCCATGTGAGGGTAACTGGATAAGTGCTCAACCCATAACTTTATCTAAAATCTAACATCTTTTAATGGCAAATATATTACAAAATCAAAATTTAATCAATCGGCCTTGTTAGTTGCAATAAAATGGCATTCAATTTGGTCTTCGCTTGTATTTAAATACTATTTATAAGACGAACTGCAAGTTAAAATATATAATTCCATCAAAACCTTTTGAAAGATAAACTTGAAGCTGTGATTCATTAAAAAATTTCCTTCCTCCTAATATTGTCTTTGATCCAGGTATAAGATCAAGAAATAATTCATACGTTTATACAAAATTATTGATGTAAAATTGTAATGAAATTTCAGTCCTACTTTAAGCTCGTAATTTTAAATCATTGTCAGATATTTTTTTGATAAAGGAGATCTGGTTTACACCTGAAACTATATTGTACATTTCTTTAGAAAGGCAAATTGTTAAGATGACAAAGCCCTGGAATTTCAAGATTTGACGCCAACAATTCTATTTTCAATAGATAGACAGAAGATATTTTCATTCTAATTAAAAGTTAATATAGTTAATTTATTGTTATGGTTATATTTGTTTAAATATTGAGCAAGATTAAGATTTAAATAATTTAGATTTTAAATTATAATTTTTAATAATCAGACTACTTATAATATTATTTTAAATTTTAGTTAGATAGTTTAGGAATTCTTCCAATTCACCAAATTTTATCTTTTCTTGATGCAGATGATTTGTCATCAGTTGCACAATGTTGTAAATATTTATATGAACTAGTTAATTCTAATATATTTTGGAAGAGGTTTTGTTTAAAGAAAAATTGGATTAAATATGGATTACATAATAAAATGAATCAGCCAATAATTGATTATGTTTTATCAAGCGAATTGTCTCGTTTTTCGCTTGTAAATTTAAATCACGAAGGAAGTGAATTAATTAATTTAAGCCCAATGTGTTTTTGGAAGCAAGTTTATATAAAAAGTTCTTATTTAAGAAAAAATTGGAAATCGGGAAGATATTCTCTACACAATGTCAGTATTAATCATTTTTCTAACGATAAAGTCGTGGTTATGGATTTCAACGATTACCTAATTGTTATTGGTACTAATAACAAGAAATTGCTAATATATGAACTCTATTCATTTAAATATTCCAACACTATTCATTTATACCAAGATATTACGTGCTTGTCATTCAAGTCAGATACATTAATTGTGGGACTGAGTTCTGGTGATGTGAACGTTTATGATTCTCTGGAATTAATTAATCACAACGTATTCACCGGTGAGTCATGTGCTGTTTCAAACGTATTGCAGTTAAAGGATAGAGTTTGCGGAATTTATTGTAATCGACAGATTTATGTAATTTATTCATTGTGTTTCCATAATATAAATTAATAATGAATATAATTTAACAACACGTTTACAAATATAAATAATTAAAACTTTCAAAAAAGATTTATTAATACAAATTACTCTTTAAACAATACATAGATCGGCATTGGTTGTATTAATAAGGCAATATTTTTGCATTTTTAGGCTGTGTTTTAT
Source organism: Schmidtea polychroa (assembly GCA_959609185.1). Taxonomy (NCBI): domain Eukaryota; kingdom Metazoa; phylum Platyhelminthes; order Tricladida; family Dugesiidae; genus Schmidtea; species Schmidtea polychroa. The sequence goes on along the minus strand of CAUHTR010000815.1, from coordinate 15,687 downwards.
AAATCATTTACCTTTCTGTTATTTCTGATTTCTAATTTTCCCAAATACACTGTTTAGGATTAGGAATTCTTATATGGAAGGAGGGAATTTTCTAAAGACTATTTTCAATCCGTACTTGCATTTATTTACGACTAAATTTTAATCCTTCTGTTGGGATTGCCGGTGAAATATGCAGTTAAAATCATTAATGATCTGAATCCAAAGAGTGCCTTTGTTGACAACAATAACGAATTTCAAACAATATAAACTTTTATTGATTAATATTATAAGAACTTATTTCGATTTTCACCTCTGATTTCTTTTCAATTAGCATTGTATTTATAAAAGTCTTGACTATGAATCAGTAAATATATCGATGTTTTTCGATATATTTACAGATTCATAGTCCATTTTTATAAATACAATTTTATTGATTAACACAATTGATTGCCAATTTAGAAGGACACAAATAATGCAATATTGCTTTCGTTTATATATTTTTCTATGATTCTAGTTTTAGCTTCTTCGATTCCACTTCTTTTTTCCACTTCTTGCTTCAAATCTCAACTTATGACCGATTCAATATGTGCTTGTGTCTTTATAGGTTATAAATTGCTAGCACTTAAAAAAATATCATTTCATATTTATAGTAAAAACTATTCATCGATATATATATATATATATATATATATATATATATATATATATATCAGTGGCGTAGCTAGAAGTTTTGGGCCCCTATGCAATGAGTCATAGATGGGCCCCCTATACTGCATACACAAGTGAAATAGGTGCCGAGCACCATAGCGCCTCAGGGGCCCCCTTTGGAAGCACAGTTGGATTAGGCCACGGTTTCCCAAACTTTTCCTGCGACGGTAGACTTCGTAACTCTCGAAATTTTGATGGAACACCTTGTTTATTTTGTACATTATGAGACCAGTGGTGTAGGTCTATTCAAGATTTTTTTAAGGGGAGGGGAGAGTGTTAATTGAAAAAAGGGCTTATAGTTACAGAGGAGTTTTGCGCTACAGGCAAAACATTTTTTTGAGTCCTCTTTGGAAAGACGATTTAATTAAATAATTAGAGCTCAATACACAATATAACAGTATAAATCGTTATAAAATGATAATAACGTATCAGGGAGAAATGTGTATAGCCGACAAGCGAAACATTTTTTTCGACCCCTATATGAATGGGCGATTTACTAGGATAACTAAAGTTGCTTGCTTATACAGTATATTATTAGCGAGGGAGAGGCAGAAGGGATTGCATAAATATGTAAAATGCAGGTAATGTACTCAATGCAATAAGTAAACAAAACAGTGGAGCTTTATTACATAAAACTACAAATCGATCATTTCGAGGTCCCTGTTGACTGGTGCCGACCGTGCCGTTGTTTGACATTGTTTTTTGCTATTTAAAAGGTTAACTAACCTCAAATTCAGAAAAAATTCCATTTATATTGTATGTATTTTGATGTGAGCCATTTTCAACTCTATTAAATATTTATTGAAATATAATTGAAAAAACCTTTTTAATCTGCAGTGGTGCGTCTAAGCATAAAAATGTTAGCCGCACGCCTAGTGGACCCCAAACGAATGAAATTAGAAAAAAGAAATAATAAAAATAACATTTTTGAATTTTGAATTATTTTAAATATAAACGACATTTTTACACTTTAGTATTCCCATAATTTTTTAATTTGGGCTTATATTTATTTTATTGCAAAAAAGTGTTAAACTTGTTTACTACATCTGTAGTCTGCTTCTGTTTACCTATTGAAAGTTTTAACCTCGTGACTTCTACATTTTTAGTATTAAAGCTTTATGAATTTTTTAGGAATTCTTTGCATAAAGTCTATTTACCACCAGTTATCGACTGTTAGTCTACATGTTAAAAACACCAAAAAATTTTTTCGTCTAGGTCCCAATTTTCTGTAAACGCTCTACTGTGAATACAAAGTTAATTACAAATTATCTTATTAAACAAGTTACATGATCTAAGGAAGTAAGCAAAATCTAAATTCAAGGATACCAAATTAACAGATCTAGATCCTGAATTTAATCGCGAATATAAAACTAAAATGACCTGTGTAAAGTTGCAAGTAATGGAAATCTGTATATCAATGATCCACATGATTACTTAATATATTTAGCTTATTCGTCTTAACATTAGAGAAGTTGAGAGGTTATATAAAAGATATTTTTCAACCAGTATTATAAGAATATCTATCTATAAACCAATATTAATGAACTTAACGCCATCTACAATGTGATTAATTTGAAATGATGCGTTTTACGCGAGGACTATATTTCCTGTGTTAGGAGAAAGGATAATAAGAGTGTTAATATACCACGAGAAATACGTTATCAATTATGAAATAAATTTGGACAATGAAAATTTATTTGCTTTATAGATCCTCTATTATATATAATTGTATATGCGCTGTAATTATAAAAGAACCCTACTTCATTCAAATACAACCAATTCTTGGCCCTAAGATGTCCTTGTCTCAATCTTTGACCAAGTAATTTCAAATCCTCTCTCTTCCACCGTTTCGTTTTGTCTTGAAATTTCATGCCTAAGTTGATCTTTAATTAATCTCAATTCTCTTTCATCCACATTTTCAACGATTCTCAAGTTTTCTTGTCTCAATTTTTGATAATTTAATCTCGATTCTCTCTCTTAATCTGTTTCTCTTTTCTTTGATATTTCATGTTTAATTCGATCTTGGCTTAATCTTGATTCTCTTTCTTCCACTGTCTCATTTCTTCTTTTATTTGATTTAGGAATTCTATCAACTTCTCGTAATTATTGTTTTCTTTCTTCTAATTTTTGTAACTTTCTTTTTCCGTTCCCAGACGTTATATTTTAATGGTCTTAAAAATTTTTTTACTTATATATTTGATTTTCATCAATTATTTACTGAAATTTATATGTCAATTATCCTTACTGTCTAATATGATAATTTAATATATGGGTTTATATATTATTTTATTTAACTAAATTTATATATGAATTCTCCTTAACGATGGTATAATATTATACGCTTTTAAATATTATTACTATTTAGTATATACGTTATATGGTAAATTGCTGACCAGACAGACAAACAAACAGACAAAATTTCATAATTGACAGATTATTTGTACAAAAATAAAATTTAAATATAATAAAGCTAGAATATGAAAAAGCTAGATCATGATTTATTTTATTTCGAATTTTAATACGTTTCTGTTATTTTCCCCCATATTCATGAATACTAGATGGATCCATGTATATAAATTGGTGTGGCCTTTGGAATTATTTATATTTATTTATATTTAAAGTAAAATATTTTAGTCTATATTTCAACTAAAATTGACATAATGTTATATAGTTAAGGGTATTGGTAACATATGAAAAGGTTCCTAGTTTTCTCTTGTTATAATTTCACATTTATAAGTTTGACTCATTTAAATTTATTACGTTCTCCTGTTTTTTTACAATTTTAATGTTTTAAGAATCCTCTTGTACTTCAACTATCAGGGCCAGGTTTCCTATTGTGCAATATAAGCAATAGTCCTCGAAATAAACAAATTCATTGGTTTTGACTTAAAATTTTAATTAAAAATATATACCAATAATAATACCTATTGCATCACCAATGTCAGATTCCAGCTGGTAAAAAATTTATTTACTCAATACTATTTCAAAACAAAAGTTCGATGTATTAGCCTTGCTGTACATTAGGGTTATGACTTTTTTTAAAAAGAGAAACCTGTGGCTGTATAAGATGAACTTTTATATAAAAATATCATATGACTTCGCGCACCACACTTAAAACATACAGAGACAAATTCAATTATATTCAAAAATTCTAACAAGACTAAATTTGTATTTACAAATCTGAGGCTTAGGTATTTGTCATTTTTGCATTTTCTCGAAAGGTTTTCCACCATCTCTACTGCTCTTTCAGTCACAATATTGGAACCAGGATGCTATGGCATGAGAAAATAGGCAATTATATTCGAAAGTTTCCCGAGAGTTCTATCTGGCATTATGAATTGATGAAAGTTTTCGCCACTTAGTGATAGGAAATTTTCCAGAACTCGTGAGGTTCTCCAAACAACACTTTTTGAAACTACAAAAACTACAAAATGTCTGTAATTTGGATAAAGGTTCTGGTTTTATTGCATCAAACAAATTTAATTCGCCAAGTGCAAAAATCAACATTGACAACAGAAAAAATTAATATTGACACACTTATTGAAAATATAAAGGACATTAAAAATACTTGGGATTAGGTTCAGTCCGAGTCAAAGCAAATAGCACCATCTAATGAAGTTGTTACATAATATTCGACAAATCACCTAATAAGGACCTGCTGAAGTATATTTTCACAACCACAATTTTTACGAGATCATTGAATCATTTATAGATGGATTTATGCTTAAATTTAAAGCTGTATGTAACTATATGTAACTTATTTGACAATCTATGGAATTTCGATGAGATAGATGAGAAGACCTTAGTTAAAGCAGCAATTATTTCAAGTGGTTGTTAAACTATTGCTAAACTGCTATAATGTATTCTATACTTGATTTTTCAAATTCTTTTGCCATGTTTTTGAACTTCTCTCTACAATATTCATCGATAATTTAGACATGACGCTTTTGTTTCGTTGCTGTTGATATAAATTTAAATGAACTCACAATTTGGAAGTTTTTGATAAAGTAATGAGAATGTACAATGTACATACAAAAGGATATTCAAATAAATTATTTTTTTATTTTTATTATTAATAAGTTTACAGATGTCGAAATGAAAATATAAAAGTTTTTTTAATTTAATTTAATTTAGACATTTTTAAATTAATAAAAACTCAAATATTTTGATTTTCTTTACATGTGTATGGCTAGGTACATGGTATTTGAACGTTTTTCACGAAGGATTTATCAATTTTATAAATAAATTCTCTAAATACTGAGTTAAACCAGAGGTGAGCTATGACATTTTTAACAAGGGGATCGCTCTTTTTTTGTTCCTCAAGAATCGTATGAACCCTAGTAATGTGTCACTGCGATTGTGTTGGAAAGCCTCCAGAACACTTCACGCGCTTCGTGCTTTATCGTGAGTATTCGAGTGATTGCACATTCAAGTTCAAAAAATTAAGTTGCGCGATGTGATATTCCAAATATAATCGTCATTGCTTGATGGGCATGACTTCGTCGCTTTATAAATGTATGTAATGAAAATGATTTCAAGGTATTATATTTTCTTTTTGAAAAAATAATTCCCAAGAACAAGAGGCTCGCAAATCATAGAATAATTTAACAAAGGGCTCGCGCGAGACCCCGCGAGCCTCCTATAGCTCACCACTGAGTTAAACCCTGATTTTTCTTCAGAATTCCTTTTAACGAATGTAAACTAATAAAGCTTCTAGAAGTGTGATCAATTTTAGAAATATCTAAAGCAGTGTTACTCACCCAAAACGTACTGCGGACCAAACATCTATCTGTTCTTTGTACGCGGACCAATTTTATTTTTTCGCTGCCCAATACTGGGTCGCGGAATAGCGGTAGAGAAACGCTGATCCAAAGCAACGTATTTATATTTGTCCATTGAAATAATAAAAAAGTATAATAGTTAACTAGCTTCCAGAAAAAAATAATAAAATTTGTTGTTCAAAACACATAAATGTTTGTTGCAAAGTTTTTATTTCGGATACTAATTTAGTGAATTTTAATCATTACCACAACATAATTTTCTATTGTCCTATATTGGGAAGCAGTGATATAAATAAATATATTCTTATTGAAGATTATCAAACTGTCTAATTTTATGTATCAAAATTTATAAGGAATTGTATGTTTACTATCGGCTCATTCTAGATTTGGTCTTTATTGTTAAACTCAGTTTTGTTCACACTCAGTGGTCACACAGATGAAATATTTTGTTTAACTTCATTTACCGATAGATGGCTTGTTACAGGTAGTTGGGATTGCAAGGCTATTATATGGGACGTTGAAAATGGGTTTATGGCCGTGGAATTATCTGATCATACAGAAGCAGTAAGTTGTGTGAAAATGAATAGTGAATATGTGGTCACAGGAGCTTTCGATGGTAATGTTAGAATTTGGCAATGGCAAGAATCACGTTTACTCAATGTTCTTGTTGGATCGAAAGAGGTTTGTAATTATTGAATGATTATTCTAAAATACATTTAAATTTGTGCATCCTACTTTGATGAGCACTTCATTAACTTGGATGGTAAATTAGGAATCGTAGGAAATTTAAATAGGTTACATTACATTATAATTTTTATCCGGGGAATTCTAAAAATAAAAAATAATCAATGTTTTCGACTTTGAATGGGATTTACTATTTTGTCTATTATAGAAACTAGCTTCTATTCTTCTCATTTTTGATGCCCTAATTTCATGTTCCAAAACATATTTATGCATTCTTTAGGTTAAATATTTGGTGCTTGAGTTATTTTCAGGATTCAAAATCATCTTTCGGAATAATTTTATTTAGACATTGGGTATGGGAAATGTAAATTAATATACATGATTATTATTATTTATTATTATTATTTATTATTAATATTAATTATTGTTATTATTATTATTATTATTATTATTTATCATTATTATTATCGACAACATAAATTAATTCAAAGCATTTGCTTTAAAATAGCTACATCTTTTTTAGCAGGTGCATTTTAACTCTTTGTTTGTTCTAATATACAAATTTTGTGTTTCATTAATTTTTGTATTTTTTCTCGAAATCAACACTAAAGTACATTAAGACAAGGCCTAAATGACACATAATAAGAGTCTCAATAATATACAAAAACTAACCAATAAAAATGTGTTATTAACAAAAATAACAATAAATAAAGGCATTCAATATAAAAAAATTTAATGCAAGAAGAAAATTAAATTCATACAGACAGGTATTAAAAATATACACATGCTGGGTCTTGGGTCGGGTCAAAGTCGTACTCTACTCACATTAGGGGTGATGGTCCTAACCACACAATCAACTCATCATCATTCGACAGGACCCTTAACCAAAACCCACACGATCATACTCCGAACAGGACACCCATGATTTACACCATGTTGGTACTGTGTCATGTCGGCGAGCTACGAGAGAGCAGGTGAGCCCCTGCCTTAGGACTACTCCCCCCTCGCAACTCGACTTAACCATCACTCGACTGCCGATAGAAGGACTTACGTCACCCTCATCATTCTCAGATCTCATGCATCATTTTTACTGGTCACCAACTTTATTACAACCTTCAACGTACAAGTACTACCGTATTTAACGTTCACCAACGGGCTTTGCTACATTCCTTCATCCGTAACCTCACTACGCCCCGTCTCATCACATCCCATCCACGTCTTAGTTCCATCATTCGTTATCAAATTCCCCAATCAATCCTTCATCATACTCAAACATTCCACATTATTTGCTCTGACGAGTTACAATAAAGAAAAAAAATATATATTGGCGAATTACTACATTAAGAGTACATTGACAGGTGCTCCACCTCGTAGAATAACACAGATACAATTACATAGTGCTTGGAGAGGTTCCAGCAAAGATCTCATCGAGATCGAAGAAGTCTTTGGCATTTTCTTCCCATGAGGAGTCGACGGGCGGGACTACCCGGAAGATTGGAAGAGAATGCAAGGTGGATTCTACCAGAGCTGCTTGAACTGGCGGTCGAACAGCGGCCATCAGGGCAGCTTCCTTTTCGGCCTGGAGGGCCCTTCGTCTTTTAGTACGCTCAGCCCTAGATGGCTGGCGACGCTTCTTGATCTTCCTTGCCTCCGGAAGAGTGACCGGGGTGGTTAAGTCCGCTATTCTAGGTTTAGCTTGACTTGTGCCGGTGCAAACGACTTCGGCTGGAATCGTCGGCTGAGAAATACTCGAGTGACTGAAGTTGGCTTGGTTTACTGATTTCACCAATGAGATACCTGAGAGGTGGTGGGACGGGAACAAATTGTCCTCTTCCGCGAGTGGAATATTGACTATCTTCCTTGTGACCGAAGCATGGACGAACACTTTGTGTAACGCCTCGGACTGTTCTTTAATGAGGGCCCGCAAGGCGCGATTCTCCTCCAGCATATCATCGCGACATTTTTCCACTCGGGTGAGCCTCATCCTCACCTCTTTCATTTGAGCAGGGGAAAAATAGGTTCCTTCTAGGTGATCTGACTTCTTCTTGAGGAGGCCAATTTGCGCTTGCAACGTTTGGATCATCTGATTTTTATCTGAACAGGAAAAACACGGGCGCAAGTTTGTGACATTGGTTGGAGTTTTTGACATTCTAGAAATGGAAAGATTTTAGTTTACCTTATCACTCCTATTTATATCCACACATCATTCATCATACCTCGTTCCATCATTTCCCAATCATGTCAAGCATTCCTCAATTGTAATATACTGATGCCCGCAGCAATAAAAATGACGCCACTTATAGCAATCATACCAAACACATCGATATCGATATTCCGACTAATGGCAAAACTAATGACAAAACACAGAAATTAAGCAACGGTCGCAACGATCACCCCAACAACGCCGCCAGTAACAACTCCCAAAATCATAACATCAAAACAGGAAATTTAATGGTAATGATGGGGATACTCTTTCTACTAAACTAACAATAACAATAATAATAATAATAATAATGATAATAATAATAGTAATAATAATAATTATAATAATAATGGTAGTAATAATAACATTTATTCATGGGGATCCTCTTATTTACTCCTAACGCACTGAAAAATTAGAAGTGTCAGAAGATAGGTGAGAGTTGTAAGTGTGTTGTATTATCGATATCATCGGCTTATGAGTGACGTTAATTAGATATTGAAAAATTTTCAATTCGCCATCTGCCGAGCTTGGGGTTTGTGAAATCTCACCAGTGGTAGAATAGTCTGTCAGGGACTGATGTACGGTGAGAATGGGTCTTATGTGGGTGCATATGTGGTGATTAACTAATTCCCTCGTCGGTCCATGTGTGTACAGTTATCGGTGATTATTTTCCAAGTATGTGGATTTTAGTACTAGATTATTATCTCAACGAGTGAGTGTCTCATGCGAATGAACGTCTGAGTCGGTGTGGCTGTTTGATCACTAAATCTATCAGTGGTGAAGGTGTAACTGAGGTAGCTGAAAAAATTTTTATGATAGTGCTATTGCTCACATATGCTGGAGTGAATGAGTTGACTTCGATCAGCTAAATTCGGTTTACGTTAGGATGAGTGTAATTGGGATTTCTTGAAGCAGTCGGACCTCACGAAATTCGTTTACGAAATACGACTATTAAGATTTCTCAAATTCGAGTCATTATTCAAACTGAAATGGTTAACGTTAGTTAGAAATTCATGGTTTATCTGTGAAGGTTTAAATTCACGATGACGTGCTGGTGTCGCCACTTTAGTCGATTCACTATTGATGGTGGCGATCGCTCTATTGGTTGATGATACAAATGGTCCTACGAGATTTTACGCAACATACCAGAGATTATGAGTCGCGAAATTTAGAAAATAATACTGTATATCCACCAGATCTAAGGCGTTGTTAATGGGAATTCGTCGCATCGTGGACTTAGCTAGCATAACGCGGTCGACGCAGAGTTTGTAGATTGTCGATGGAGATAGTACCTCTACTCTTCCTGGCTACTCTGAATATTCTGAAAAAACGTCGATTCTACTGGAATAACGATCTAATTTGCGATGCAGAGCTTAAGTTAACATGATATATGGATTCTTGTACGAATTGCGATGATGATGATGAAAATCAAGAGACGATAATTATCCGATAACATCCAATGAACGAGGGTTGGATCACTTAAGTCATTGCGAAGATTCTTCCACATTAATCACACGAAATTTTCAATGTTCTCAATACATTATTCGGCTCTGTTACTTTTTGACTCCACCTTTCCCGGGGTGACAGATCAGTGAGGAAGCCCCCACGATGACCCGCTCAACCACCGCGTCGCTGATGTTGTACCTGACCTTCTGACGAGAGGAACCACCCGTGTCCCTCAAGCTGTGGCCAGTTGAACCTCAGTGCCGCTTAACGTTCGAATTAAAAAGCATATTATATGATTTATAATAGTTAAATTAATGAAATCTAAATAAAAATCAATTACAAAAATTTAAAGTTTATTGGTGAACAGGAAAAACTACTAATCTTTTACATAATTAACGTTATTATCATCATTACTAACATACTAAACGAGTTATAATAAATACCAATATTTACTTCGTACTAAGTTAAACGGTTCTCCGAGTGATTTGCAAATTAGAATGATTCTCCGAGTGATTTGTAAATTAGAATGATTCTCCGAGTGATTTGTAAATTAGAATGATTCTCCGAGTGATTTGTAAATTAGAATGATTCTCCGAGTGATTTGTAAACTTTGATTCTTGAGCTGGTCCGATATAGTTGCTAAGTACCCTTAATGAATTTTTTGATTAACACTCATGTAGGTTTTGATGCGCTTACCTTAATGAATTTTTTGATTAACACTGAAAATTCTATTTCAGTGTTTTCCTTATATACTAATTTTTGTGTTAGTGCGAGCCAATCAGAATTGACTGCGCCGTAATGTTTTTTATTTAATTCGTTTTCTTTGTTTTTCTTAGTTTTCTTGGTGTTTCCTTACTGTTTTATTTTATTTTTTGATTTATTTTCTTATTTATTATTTAATTTCTATTATTTTACTATTTTTCCGGTTTCCACATCTTAATTTTCATCTTTTATTTTTTGTTTTAATTCTCTTTGGTTAATTTTTATTATTTATCTCTATTGTTTATTTGTTTATGTTTTTAATTTATTTTCACTTTGTTCCCTAATTTTATTTTTATTTCTTATTGTTTTCCTTTTATGTTTTAAGATTATTATTTTACTTTCTAGCCCAACACACAGTTCGACAATATTTAATGGCGTCATGTTGAATATGAAAAAAAAATTATTTATGTTTTCGAAGAAACATTTGATCTTTACCAATTATTTGACACAAAGATATATGTGAGTTTTTTAAGTTAATTTATATTCTTTGGTAAAATCTGTACAAATAATTGCTGACATTTACTAAGAAAAATTATTACAGACAGTTTGAAAATTTGTTCACAAAGGGGACATATGGGAACAATAGAGAAGGGAGGTTCAAGTTCTCAGGACATTTCCAACAGCACCTTTTTTTACAATTTACACTTTCATTTAAAACCGCATTTAAAATTTCAGACTATTATTTAAAATCTAATTTACCACATGTGAGGTATTCCAGAATACAAATTAAATTATTATTGCATGTTGTCTGTATGTTGAAATCCTTACTTATGCATTAATTCTTTTTATAGAAACTCAAACAATTTGTTTAAATACTATTGTGATTAAATAATAAAACGTATTCGAAATCTTGATTTTAAATAGATCCAATTAATACCAGAAGTTCTGTGGCTAACATGGCGACCACGATAGCAAATTTTATCAAGTCACCAGAAACATATAATATGTAAGCAGATGTAGATTTTATTATCGAAATAGAAAGATTTTTTGGCATGACAAATATTGCCGATGATTACAAAATCAAATTCGTCAAAGGATTTCTCTCAATCAATGCCACCAAGAAATATGATTTGACAAATGAAAATCTTCACTATACAAAGAGATTAAGGAAAGCATTTTCCGAAAATAGAAGCCTTATTGATGATCTCAATGAAGCACTCAATTATCGTCAAGGAAATGACAATGGTGAAGAATTTATTTCAAAAATAGAAAAATTGGCGAAAAATCTTTTAAAACATAAACTGGATGAAGAAGAATCAAAGAAATATTTATATGTTTAAGTCTCTCGAAGATAAATAAATTAAAGGGAACTCGAAATGCAGGATTTAAAATCATTCGATGATTTGAAAGAAAGATTGAAGAAACATGACCAAGTTGCAAGAAAAATTAATACATGTAATATTGAAGTTGCTGCAATGAATAAAATTCAATGTTATGCCGATGCTGTAAAGAAAGCTTTACCAATATATAATTTTGAAAACCGATTAGACAAAGAAAGAGGATTTTATCGAATGAATAAAGAATAAATTTCAAGAAGAGATAAAATAGTTGCAATAGAATGGATACCGATAATTCTAGAGATTATCAAACTCGAACACATGGCTGATCACATCAAGATTTTCACTACTGGTCATATCTTGAAGAAGGCCATAAAAGATCAGGAAACCCCCAATATTCGCTGTGCATATTGCAGGAGAGCAGGACACTTCAAAAACAAGTTTCAATGTTAAAGACCACATTCTCAATGAAAAATAAGCAGTATTACTTCAATAGAATGTCATTTGCGATAGCTGCCGCACCATCAACATTTCAAAGACTTATGAATCTTGTTCTCGGTGAATTGAACTGGAAAGGAGCAATTGTCTATCTTGACATTTTAAACTTTTGAAAAAGTATTTCAAAATATTAAATTAGCAAACCTAAAAATAAGTTCATCTAAATTTCAATTCAAAAAGAATGAAGTAAGTTTTTGGGCCATGTCATTGGAGAAAATGGATTACGAACGGATGAAAGCAAAATAGAAACTTTTAAAAATTTTGATAGACCTAAATGTGTAAAAGGTTTAGAGGATTCTTAATCCTAGAAAATTATTATCGCCCATTTATAGAAAATTATACAAAAGACTCAAAAGTATTAGAAGGGCTATGTGGAAGTAAACATAAGAGACTACTGTGGACAGATGACTGAAAGTTCTCTTCAAAATTTAAAGCTAAAATTAACATCTACATATGTTTTAAAGTTTCCAGAATTTACTAAGCCGTTCATATTGATTTTTCAATTCTCATCATTTTCCAGGACTTACTTATGTGAATTAGGATTTTCAAATCTCACTACCATTAACTCAAAAAATGAGAACGCCTGAGGACGATCGATGAAGAATTTAGAGCAATCTTATCAACGATTGCTCCGAATTTTGATCGACTGTGCTCAGTTAAGCAGACTCACATTTCTCATTAAACATCTTTTCATACTATATTGATTTTAATAATAAATAAATATTAAATAGAAATTGGTTTTTACTTTGGTGTACCTCAAAAATTTCTTGATTTGATGGGTGTACATTGAACACAAAAAGTTTGCAGAACACTGGCCTAAACACTCGATTTTAGCTAATAAAATGATTACAACTTTCAGCGCGTTCGATGTTCATTTTCTATGGTTGGCGTGGTGTGCACGCAAATACAGAGTGAATTAATTCGCTTATCCCACTTAAAGGATATACATAAAAAAAATGTAAATTAGTTGAAAAATGTAACTTAAAATTTACCAAATGCCCATAATATGTGTCTTGGTGTCACATAATTTATGACAGTTCGTATAAATGTTGCAAACGATAATGCATGTTAAAAAACACAATTTGTAATAAAATTACATAACAATTGAAAATAATTTATTTCTTTTGAAGTTGATAAAAACTATGATTGAAGAGGACGCTATAGTATCCCAAACGATCATTCACATAATATTAGTAAGCGTGACTTGTAAATTTATTTGTTTAACAAATTTTATTATAAAATCTTTCCTAATCTTCAGCAGCATATTTTGTTTGCTTCAGATTTATTGTTTGGCCATAAGCAAATCACGAATCGCGGCTGCCGGTTCTGATTCTTTTATTTTTATTTGGGATTGGGATGGTAGTCAGTTATTCAAACTAGCCGGGCATTTGGGAATTATTCGGCACATTAAATTGTTGAATGAAACCACTCTTATTTCTGCTGGTGATATGCGCCGGATAATGATATGGGATATTTATAATGGCTGTTGTGATAATGTTTTGTATCGCAATCCATTGCAGATTGGCAAGTTTCTTGTCAATGATTATTGTGTTGTTGTAGCATCTGACAATGTTACTCCTCATATATGTGTTTTGTCTTTCTTGTAGGTTTTTTTAATAATATTTTTTTCTTTTGATTAATGAATAAATACATAAATATCATTTAATTTTTAATTATTTTTATTTATTAAATTATCAAGTAAATATAAAAAACAAAGACGAATTGAAAATAATTTTGAAGTCAGAAACTGTTAATAAATCAATTTACGAACAAGTTTAACGTTTTATGATGAGGATATTTTAATCGTGTTGTGTTGCAAAATCGCATTTTTTGTAAATAAAATTATTAAGCTATTTCGTAATAAATACAGCAATTTCATCGTCAATAATAAAAGTCATGTTCTAACTACGTATGTTAGACACCGTTCCCAAATGGAACTATTAAAAATAATTCTTAGTGCCTCTGACTTTCAAATTAACAATTATTTTAAATTTCAAATACAATAATTAAATTAATTAAATTAAAATACATAGTTTTAATATTCTTATATATTCATTTTCTTTCAAACTTCTTTTAATTCATGAAAAATGTGCTCAAAACTCTGCAATTGGAACAATTTGTGGATCAAAGAAATACTTCACCAATATATAGAATTGGTATATCGAACGGAATATTCAAATAACACGAAATCAGAAGAGTTGTATCCAATGAAATGCAATGCCATTCCTAAATTCACAGATACTAGATACACTTTATACAAAGATTATCATTAAATACATTCATTATTCATTAAATACATTATTCATTAAATACATTACTCGCAGCAAAAGGCTTAAATTATCACTTAACATTTTATAGTAATTTGAATAAATTTCAGATCATATATCATATTAAATTAATTAAATGAAGTTGTTATTTTTTAAATAAAATTGTCGTATAAAATGATTCCTACACAATAACCATTTAACTAAATGATCAATCACAATACTAAGATATTGAATTTACAAGTGTTGAATCTGATACTTGAGATCACCTTCTTGTATTGATTTGAAACCCAAAGAAGTACCAACAAACAGGTATCAACAACTAGATACCAACTATCAACAACTAGTTAGTAACAAACATACCAACATCCAATATCTAAATACAATCAATCAGATACCAAAAATCAGCTACCAGGTACTAACAACAAACGACTAACAAGCCGATACCAACAAATTTATCTTAAATACAGATCATTCAAATTATAAATTAATTTAAATATGAATCGACAAAGATCTTCCTTCAAGTTAATAAGAGTTTTCTAATAAAATTTATTAAACATAAAAAAATTCTTTTGGTTCCAAAGAGACCTCACTATAGTGTGAATTTGAAAACATACCATGTGTACCTTTGTAGCAATAAAAATTATTTTTACTAGGGAGGTACCCAAAATGGTTGGCTCCAAAGGTACACTAATTACCTACTAATGAGTGGGAAAATGTGCATAAATAATAATTTTTTAACTTGTTACTTTAATTTAATATGTATTCCACAGATGTCATAAATTCTTTTTGTATATTTAATACTTTGTTTATAAAATATTTGCTTTCTGCTCAAAGTTGATATCTAAAATACTGTTGGATAGGGCTGAGAAACATCACAGAAATGCTTAGGGGAAGAAACAAGAGAATCCGTTGACAGACAAGTGTTAGGTTCGATGGGTATGTCTTCGAACTAACACAAAAATGTTCTATCTGACTCCAAGTGATTAATTTATGCGCGTAGGTAATCAAATAAATAAATAAGAGATATGTTTTAAATATTTATTTAAAACTAAAAGATTAGTTACACGTTTAAATATGTATAT
>CAUHTR010000814.1:0-102824 GCA_959609185.1 Schmidtea polychroa | reverse complement strand
TCCCATAAAATATTTTTCACACGGTCAATTAGCAACAGAATTATTTATAATTATTTTTGAAAAACAGTTGGCTGAAAGCTTCTCATTTGGATCTATTGAAATAAATATTTTTATTTTATCAGTGAAATTTGGAAAATTTAATTATTTTTTATTCATTTCGCCAATTATTTGTTAATTATAGTTTGAATTTATATTTACATTAAATTTACAAAACTTTCAAAAATTGAAATTGTTTTTTTGAAGTTCTTGTGCTGAAATTGTAAATACATTTTCAATAAACCGATTTTATAATATAACATTTTAAAATATAATTATTTTTATTATTCTAAAACGAAAACTCATTATTATTATTATTATTATTATTATTATTATTATTATTATTATTATTATTATTATTATTATTATTATTATTATTATTATTATTATTATTATTATTATTATTATTATTATTATTATTATTATTATTATTATTATTATTATTATTATTATTATTATTATTAGTGAGACATTTTAGTAGTATATTATTTAAAATTTTAAAACTTATCAAATTCTCCGAAGCTGGTGAATAATATATTTATGAAATTATTTATTATTCACATAAATGAATTCATAGTTTTATATTGTTCCGAAAGTTTTCATTAATTCAGTAGACCGTTAAATAATTTTAATTTTAGTTGATATTTTCAGGACAGCTTTTATGATTATATAAGTAAGAGAAAAATATTTCCAAATAAACCGGAAAAAAATTACATAAATATTAATGACAATTAATGTCTGAAAGATGTTAGCCTCTTCTTTTGAAACTTTAAAGTTTATTAAACTGAATTAATTTATTTATTGGTTTCTACTACTTGCTCAATTTAATCTCTGTACAACTTGCGCAATTTAATCTTAATCAAACTAATCTTAATTTTATTTTAATTCTTTTATTAAAAATTATTATTCAAAACCCTTTATTTTTATACCTTTCTTTTTGTCCCTATGACAGTGACAGACAGTGATTTATGATGGGAAATTTTTTCATTCGTGTTAGTAGATTAAATGTAAAATAATTCAAATAAAACAACAAATATTTTTCGAATTTTAATTAAATGAGTGATTTTCCGGTGGTGCAGGGATTTTTGGTTCATGTTTGAGCCTCCTGCTTACTGCAGTGACCGACTGGTTTATTACTCCAAACTTGGCTTACCAGGCCGGAAATCGCTGCAACCACAGAATTATTATGAATTATTATGTTTACAGTCTACCGCAGTAATATACACATTTTGAGTATTTAAATAATTTTTTACTATTATTAAAACTTCAAAATTAACCAGACTAGACATGTTTAAATGTTACGATTCGTAAACGTTGTCAGCTTGCGTCAATCACACGGTTATGCGTAATAATTGGTGTTTATGTATTACAAAAGTAACAGCAAAAATAATAAAATGTTAAAATTTATAAAAATATTAATTATGGCCCCAATTCGAAATTTTGCGCAAATCAAGCCAATAAAAAAGAGTTTCTAAATTCGATATGGGATCCTACTGTTTTGCATATTTGAGTTTGGTTTCCCAATGAAGACTTAATTTTATTCTAGGTTGAAATTATGAAATTGTCATTTTTTATATTATTTTTCCTGGCGGTCTTCTTTGTCAGATCAACCCTCATGTTTGATACTGCTTATTTAAATATTATTATTACCGTATTAGCCAGAATATAACGCGACCCCGAATTTAGAAACGAAAATTAAGGGAAATTCAATCAGATAAGTGTTTGGTTAGGTAATTAAAAGTAATACATAGGTTATATTCATGACAATAAATTTAATTAATTTAAACCAAAATTTAATAAAAATAAAATGTTAAAAATTGTCGCGTTGTATTCGGGCTAATACGGTAATTAAATTAATGTTAAATATAATCATCAAAAACATAAAATTAGTTTTTTTTATAATCATCCTCCATTCTATTATTCATGGACGAGATTAAGGTTGGAACAATTGGAATAATATTTTTTTCTTACTGGAATCAAGAATGATACTGCTAAATATTACTGTGTTTAGTTAATACTTTCTGAAGATTTTGATATCAGTATTCCTACACAGTTTTTAGGACAATGAAGTTATGAAAAGCTCAAAGAATTCATAATGTCAAGTCACCAGAAATCCAAAACGGCTCCGACAGAGAAACCATTTACGAATAAGGAAATCAGAAATAATAAACCATCACAGAAATTCCAAAAATTACTGCAACAATTTAAAAATATCGGAATAAAAGATTTGGAAATTGTTAAGCACAGATTATTGAAAACTCTCCTAGAAAAGGTTCGGTTATTAGTGGTTCAATTGGTGGATAAACAATTGCCCTCTGATACAAAATTTTATTACTATTGATGTTGGTAAATTTTATAAAACTTCATAAGAATTAATTAAAAATATTAAAACTATTAAAAATTAATATTTTCTGGGATAAATATGTGAGCAGGTATCAATTGAAAAGATAAATATGAATATAAAAATTTCAGATCGGTGAGGGGTCCCTAGTAAATGTAATTTAAAAAATATAAATAAATTGCTAATATCAATTAGGTCTGTCAAATTTAAAACTAAAATAATTAATTTTTTTTAGAAATTCCAGTGGCAGAACGAAGGCAAATTATAATAAAGCTTTCGTTTACTAGATGACTGGTGCTATTAAGCTTTATAAAAAGAAAAAGAAACAGAAAAATTGCTATAGTGAACGAAAAGGTTGAGTTTATAAGAAACAGTGCGCTAGCATCAAGCGAGTATTCGACAAGGTTACAGAAAGAGTATTTAGAAAACTAATATTAAAGTCAAATCAGATTTGTTAATTTGAGACGGTCTCCCTTTGAGTAACCTAACTTTAAAATCAAACTAAGAATGTGAATGTTGTTGTACTTATTGAAGATTGAATCAAAAATTACGACCAAAAATAAGATATATTGTTTTGGGTTTGTCGTTTCAATCAAGAGAATGAGGAGTCAGATTATAAACAATGTCCTATCGAAACACTATAAAAAACACTATAAACAGCTATGAAATGTTTAACAAAGAGCTCGCTCCTAATTTGGTAAAAATAAAAATTGTTTATTGATAAATTATTATAATCTGTATGATTTAATTCATACTCCATGTACACGCATATATACTGTAAAACTCGAATTAATTCCTCCCTCCGAAATAATTTCCCATCGGGAATTATCGTTATTTGAATAAATATTAAAAAGTTCATATAGTTTTTAAATAATTTTTTGCTTTTGTTTTAATATTATTAAAATTTAAATATTCTTTTATGACAAATAAGAAATATAAAAACAAGCATAAGTTAAATGCAATTGCTAGTTATCGACTTAATGGAAATATCTCAGAAGTAGCTACAAGATTTGGTATTGATAGGCATACGTTGAGAGAATGGATCACTCAAGAAATTGAAATTCAGTAATCAGCTCCAATAACTTCAGGGAGGAAAAAAGAATAAATTTATGTGATTAATTGAAAATTCAAGCGATAGACTGACTCAAAAAATTTCCACTTATGATGTTTCACAGTCCAATTTTATTGAAATAGAGGATGAATAAAAATTTACTTAAATTCATTTAATTTTTTATAATACCTCAAATAATTCCCCACCCCTGTATTTTTATGTATATATACATGTACATGTAGTGTTTTTGTAGGGAGTAGGGGCCCGAAGTTTCTATAATTCCCGGGCCGATCTTAGGTCCTAGTCCGGGTCTGGTACCTACAATAGAGAAATGCTAACACTGTGTCTGATCCTCTTTCCAGGTCTATAATATTTGATGTAGAAAGTAGTTCCCCATGGATTATCCATGATGGATAGCTACAATGGGAGAAAATGTATAATGTATACAGTTGAAGTTAATTCAGTTTAATTTTACTTATAATAGCTGGAATGTTTTATTTAACAAACATTTAAATTAAACATGAACAGGTGAATGAAGGTGAATTGGAAATGTATTACATCATCAAATCAACTGTTACCATCAATATTATTAAAAATTATATTATTTACAGAAAAATTACATAATCAGAAGGTAATTATGATTTAAGAAAGCCTTCTTAATTTTATGAAACTGGGACAAAATGGGTTCATTGAAATCAAATTTTTATCAAGTTATCAAGTCACTGAGGTTATTGGTACGTTAAACGAGGAAGTGGACAATTTCACCAATCCTGGCCTAGAAATTATACACTTATTTCTGAATGTGAATTATTTCGAGATTTTCATAGGTCCGCAATTTTTCTGTAATTTCTAAATAACTTTTATTTTCGTATGCCTTAGGCAGGCGCGTACGCAGGATGAATCCATTGGGGGGGTTTTATATATATTATTTTTATATATATATAGAGGGGGGGGGGTTATTTATATATATATATATATATATATATATATATATATATATATATATATATATATATATATATATACAGGGCCGCCGAGAGGACTTTTGGGGCCCGGGGATATACTTCTTGTGGGGGCCCCTGCCAAGAGCGTGAAAAAAAAATTTTCCCCTCGGACTTTGGGCTATTTCTAAATGAAGCGGGAAACCGAAAAATGTCCTAATTGTTATTGAAGCAATGTATTCATCAAAAATTCTCTTACAAAAATGAAAACGTTTACAACTAAAATTACAAAAAAGTACAAAAAACAAATTATTTTTAGAATGTTGCTTTCCGAACCTTGCGCCTAGCAAACAAATTAATTACGTCTTGAAAATCAATTTTCTTAGCCATTTCAGATTCAATCGACAACATTCCTAAATCATTCAATCGGTGTTGTGACATTGTGGATCTCAAAACATCTTTTATCCTTTTTAAAACACTAAAGGATCGTTCTGCTTCAGCAACGGTTACAGGAATCGTACAAAATAATCTTATTGCTATTATTATGTTGGGAAACAATACATCCAGTTTCATTTTTTTAATGATGTTTAGTAACTCAATGGGCGAGAGAGATTTGTTTTGTATATTGGCATCATAAATTGATTTTAAATGGAGTATTTCTTCACCAAGATTATGGTCAATATTATTTTCATATACCTTTTGTAATTTTTCGGACTTCTTTTGTATTTCTTCATCATTAAGGTTATGAAATAACCATAATACATTAAATAACGAATCAATTTCTTTAGCCGCATTAAATCTTCTTGCAATATTTCCAATAATACAATCTAAGAAAACATTGAAAACATTTGTTCTGAATTAGTCACTTGGTGTCATTTCTAATTCATCCACGTCGCGAATATCGGAGTCGATGGCGGTCTCCCATTGACTGCTAATTACTAATAATCGAAAATTAGACTTCAGCACTCCAGCACCGGTAAAGGAATGCTTTGTAGCCCAACGCTGAGGTTAATTTCTTATTCACTTTCGGCTTAGTTCACAAACACGATTACTTTATCCGCTTCTTCCTGGAGATTTTCACATTGATCAAACAACTACACTTACTACACTATTAATGTTTGTAATTTTTCTTTAAGTTAAATAATAATAGAGTTTGTAAATAATGAAACAGGCTCAAAATGTCAAAAACTAGTGATAGCAAGCACTTGACTCTTGACAAACAAAAGATTGCCACATGTGCTTACCATTACTGCAAGATGCGTTTGTGCCGTGTAGACTTTTTCGCAACGGAGGTTCCGAAAGCAATCTTGGCAACGGACACTCTCCAGACGTACCCCACACACGCGCACTACAAAAGGAGGAACATAGTTCCTACAAATTGAAATCATGATTCTTTCATAAAAAAATCAAGTGATTTAAATCATGATATATTTTTTCTCCGGGGCCCCGGGTATTTTCCCCATCAAACCCCCCCCCCTCTTGTCGGGCCTGTATATATATATATATATATATATATATATATATATATATATCGGCATTCGGAATATTTCTTAAATTGTTTTAAGTTTATATATTTATTAATTATAGTTTTTTATATTGTTGTTGGAATCATGGGGGGGGAGGGTTAAACCCCCAGTAACCCCCCCCCTCTGCGTACGCCACTGGCCTTAGGGGTAAGGTGTGAGCCATTTAGACGACAAAAAAGAAATGAGGCATCACTATATGAACAAAAACTATGAAACTTTAAGTATGTCAAAGTCATATTAACAAAATAGATGGCGTCATCGACGAGTCACAGAACAGTTGAATAAGTCGTTGAATATATATTCTTATGAAATTTGCTAGCATATTCGTCTAAAATTCATATATTTTTAAAAGCTGCATAAAAAACGTAGTTATTAATCACAGCTGTATTATTTGTTTTATAAGCAATATTTTATCTGTAATATTTTGTTGCGTCTCACTTTCAAATTTATTTCTTTCCTTCAAATAGTAAGTTTATAATTATTAAATAACAATTGATAATTTCATCATAGTAAACAATGTTCTTATTTTGTATAATTTATACCTAAACTCCATATGCATAGGAATAGGTGTAGTACCTCCACTTTATATTAAACTGTAATATCTTGCATAAAATCAAAAATAAAAAGGTTTTACAGATTTTGTTTGAATAACCAGAAAATAGGAACAGATATCTTTTCAAAATAGAAACAAGATCTTGTATCAAATAAAATATTTATTCAGATCTTTGTAATTTTATTTCTCCTTTCGATAATTGGTGTCAGAAGTGACAGCAACAGCAACAGAAATACCAGCATCAGCTACATCACCAATAACAGCATACCATCCGCGTGGCGTTGCTAGGGTTGATGTCACTTAGTGCGCCAAACTCACGGTGTCACCTCTCCAGATTTCGACCACAGATTACTTCTTATTTATTCAGCATGTAATAAGTCAACAGTATCAAAATGACAAAAATAAACAAGTTATCTGAAGGTCAGCGTGCACTTGTATTAAAGAACTGTACCAACGTTAAGTTATAGATATTAATACATTCTTTAAAATTTTCCTTTCCTGGTCTTCAGAGCTGAAAACCTGACTATCACTTCATCAAAGTTTATGTCCTTCACGATCTCACTTTCAAATGATATTAGAGCCAGATCAGAAAGCCATGACTGTCCACACGAAGGATCGTAAATAATTCTTTATCAGCTTTAGTTTTGAAAGGTTGCGCTCACATGAAGCCACAGACACACAAATAATTGAAGGCTTAGAGACAGTATTTGGAGAGATTCAAGGAAGTTCCATTCAGCTATAAATTGCAAAACATTAAACAATGACCAGTGGAGATCAATATCAGCTGCTTTCAGGTGCTTCTAAACCTTTTTTTAAAAGCTCATCTTCAGATAACTCGTCATTGAAAGAGGTTAATTTGGGAACGGACTTAACGATAGTAGACTCTTGGGTTGAAACGCCGCAAACATATATGGTACTTTCCTGATCGCTTTTGATCTCATCTGGAGTTCAGAATGAAAACGATCAATACATTACATTATCTTCCTACTGTTTTCTTCTTACATAGAGAGTCCAGCGTTTCTCAATTGTTCCCCAGCCATTCTCTTCTTGAACCTTAATCTTCTTTCTACCGAAATTCCTTATTGGTCTGATTTTGAAAGTGCCTGTTCAATTGTATGCTCAACTAAGTGACTGCGTTTCTCGTACAGAAACAATCTTAAGGCCTATAACTTAGTCACAACGTTTTCAAGAGTTAAGCCTTTAGTCTGCAGGTACTGCAGGATAAGATTGACTTCCTCAAGTAGATCAGTCCAGAAGTAAAGGTTGCAGAAAAACGTGAAATCCCCGACAGCGTGTTAAAGACCTTGTGCTGTACTACTTTTGTCCAAATTTTCACTAGGATCACATAGAGCATATCAAGCTTATCTTTTACTGGCTTAACAGTAGCATAATGAGCACTCCGATGTGTTGTTGATAACCTTTTCACCGACATCCAGGCCCTAAGAGAGGCGGGCCCAGAGGGGCCACTGGCCCCGGGCCCCAAATCTTCAAATTTTTATTTGAAGAAATTTTTTGCAAACAAAAATTAATTTTTAAAAATTCAACAATTTGAAAATGGACTAATGATATAACTTCTTTGCTCTTATATATCAATCTAACATGTTTTTAAATAAATCAGATTGATCTAAGATTAGGAATTCGTCATTTAAAATTGCTTGATCGTTATTAAAATCCACGAATAAGAGATTTTTAAAAATATTTTTAAAAATATCCGTTTATTAATGATATGATATTGGAGCCCCTAATTTAAACCCAACTAGCGCGGAATTCGAAAGAATATTTTAAATTTCATTAAAATTTCTCTACTAAAAAAATGAAATGAAACGGCTTAAAATATTTCAAAAATTTCTCATTGAAGTTCTAAATTTAAAATTGTCGGTGTTAAACTGAATTAAAGTTTGTTTATATTGTTTGTGCTTCTATGATTTAGATAATTATCATTATTTAGTTTCAAAAGTCGTTTTTGATATCGCTCTTCTTCAGTCAAACGATCCAAATATAAGAAAAACATTCTTGAATGCTGAGCGCATAATTCCTCAATCACTTCCAATCGACATCGAAAACAAAAAATTTCCAGTTCATATCTTTAATAAAACACTTCAGAATGGAGAAACGGCATCTCGGGATTTGATTTATTATAGTGAGTCGACAAAATCTATTTACTGTGCCTGCTGTTTATTTGCAAATGAATTAGCAAGTAATTTCACAAAAGGTTGGAGCCGTGATAAAGGTTGGCGAAAAATAAAAGACAAAGTTCCTGCACTGATGAAATGATATTTTTTAAAAGCATTTACGCAACCAACTTCAAATCATCAAAGCCAAAAGAAGTGCTTAAATCTATTATTGAAATGAATTTGGAGTCAATTTTTCCAAATCTTGTAGTTGTATTAAGAATATTTTTGACAATCCCGGTTTCTGTAGTCGATTCTGGAAGTACGTTTTCAGCTCAAAAACGTATTAAGAATTTCTTAAGATGTACAATGGCACAAGAGCGGCTAAATGGATTAGCAATGCTGCATAGTAATAACGACATTGCAAGAAACCTAAATTTTAGTGAAATAATTGATAAATTTGCAATTTCAAAAGCCCGTTAATCATTATTATAATAAAATTTGTTTTTATATTGTGTTGTCTCTAACTATATATTTATTTTAATTATTAGAAAGGGGACCAAAAAAAATTTGGCGCCGTGCCCCGCACTCTCTCTCCTAGGACCTGCCGACATCCCAGTGTGTTCAATCAAAACTACCATTGATGAGTGGAAATAACAAAGAATGAAAATATTCCCTCGAGAGTACTAAAAAATGTAGCACATGAAGCATTTTCCGCAAAAGAGTGTTGGCCACACAAGTTCAATGAATGGTCCACGCACCCATTAAAAATCGCTTTCTTATTCTTTCTTTTCAGAATGGCCTGAACCCCTCCATAGATTCCAGACATTGTTGTAGCATTATCGTAGCTTTGAGCTCTGCACATCATTATGTCAAGTCTGTCGCGTTTTAGATTTGTAATAATGTCAGAAATGAGGTCATCAGATTTTATTAATTTGTCAAGGTTAAGACCAAATGTTTTACATTGACTTATAATCGAATCTGCAACTGTCGATGCACTCATATTTTTTAGAGACTAATACGTATTTTTCTTCAATTGTATTACCAAATCGCACGCCTATCGAATGTTGTTCCTTTCCAGTTATATCTAAAGTTTCATCTGTCAAAATTGAAAAGCTAAGGTAATTATTGGTAACCGAAACAATATCTCTACGAAGAATATCTTTGAATATATTAATTAGTTCATTCAGCTTCATGCGGGAAGTATAGCTTGCGTTACGAGGAGCTGTTTCTAAATGCTTTTTTAATATTCTATCACTGGGTTCTATACGGAAAGAAAGCCATTCTTGTTCGTTTCCCATCTTGCTTTCCTTTCCCCTCAGAGCTAAATCATTCATATTATAGAAGTTAAAATAGGTATAATTTTTTCTATTCTTCATCACAGTTGCCTGTACAAAATATTGTATCCATATTACAATCTTTATTTACAGCAAGAAAAGTTAGAACGTCTTGCTGAGATTATCTGTGTCACCCAGGCTGAATATGGTTTTAGTGTATTCATGAAAATATTTATACTTTGAGGAAGCCGATGTAATAAATAAACCTTGAAAACCACGATGTACCTTTAGGGGAAACAGAATACAATAAATGCAAAGTGCATCTTTTAGTTTTTGGGAATATGCTAACCATGAAGAATACTGAAAATGCCAAGTTTGTGTAAATTTTACGTCTTCTTTGAAGTTACAATTTTCTTTTGGTTTCTAAACATCAGTCAATAATTGATATCTAAGTTCAGAAAAAATGGTCTTTGATTCTATATCAATATATAATCCAATATAGCAGTTAGAGACAGATTCGGGGTTAGATGAAAGTTTCCTAGCATCATTACCGACATTAGATTCAGAAGCTGTTATTATCTCCTTGTTATCACTTTCCAATAATTTCTTCTTATTGTTGCATCCAGTTTCAGTTAGATCTGTTTGAGAAATATTAAAATTTTCCTGTGACCATTATCGAACAAAAAACCTTTATATATTTGTTGAGTTTTTAATTAGATAAATATTAAAGTCGGGGTTTCTCTACACGTGTTCTGTAAAAACAATTAGATAAGCAACACTCAACATATATTTGTATTCAAATTCGTATAATCTACAATTTACAAAACTCCGAATATCGCAATAAAATGCATATTCTGTCTATTCAATAAGTGTTGCTCTAACCGCTTTGATTCTGCGTGTTCTACAACAATAATCATCTCTTTTCTTTAATCCTTTGTCCTAACTTGACTCTTTTCTTTTCCTTTCCCTTGATTCTATCTTCTGACTTTAATTTTCTCTTTAATCCTACTGTCAAACGGTTCGTCCCTACCTGATGCAAAATGCCGATTGTTTCTAAATTTGAGTTACATTATATAGTTGAAATGATTGTATTGATTAATGGCGTTTCAACTAGATCTTCTCTCTTGACAGTCTTTGCCTGGCAGCATTTTTCATCTTTTCCCCTTGGTAAGAATTAATTAATTGTAACACTGTACGTCTCCTTTGCGATAATCTTTTCCCGTTTTCCCATTACTCATGCTGTCACTTTGTTTACTTTTCTTTCATTTTACTTAACTCGAGTTTTCCTTAATTAATTAAAAATTTGCTGTTTTGTATGTTTACTTGCATTTCAACCCTTTATGAACATATTTTTATGAATCCGTTCTCGCCATGATCTTTCCCATCATCTCATTTAAATCTCACTCGTTTTTCAAATTTTAATTCAATGATTTCTTGATTTCGAATTTTCAATATTACTTTTTTAATTATTTGGAAATTTTAAATTTAAGAACCCAAACATATTAATATGTCTTTTATAAAAGGAAATCAACAAACAACCAACAAATTTATGTAATGTTGTTGAAAAGTAGTGTAAAGTGTACAGTACAGGATGGTTGTATTAGCTACATACACTTTTCATTGTTCAAGTTTTTGATATAAACCCATACCATTTGTGTACGTCGATCGTCAATCAAGCTGTGGACCAAGCGAACGACCGTACACGACGCTTGTACGACTGGATAATATCCCTGCGGTACTCAAGACACTGCTACAGACAATTTTTAAACATTGTATATGATAGTAGATTTGAAAAATGCAAATAATGATGTTGTCGTTACATTATAATCTAAGAATTAATAAATTAATGATAAATTAAAGAACAGAAAATAATTAAATTAAAAATGTCCGACTTTTCAGTGAAGCTCAAATGACCTCCCTTGCCTGTTAGTGGTTTATTCGCACCGATTCACACCAGCGTAAAAATAATGATAGGTAGCTTCAATTAGTCATGAGTAGTGTTAAATATTAAAAAGTATCTTTTCGTATTGGTAAAATATTTCAATCAAATGAAAAAGTAACTTATCTCGCTCGTCGCGGAACTTTGTACCTTCCAAAGACAGTTACTGAGTTCATGCAATTTTTTATTATTATTATTATTTTTCTAGGTCATAAAACAACCGGTTAGTTTTATGTATATAACAATGTTTATAAATAAGTGAATGTGTGAATAAGTTGTTGGATGTAAATAACGTTATTGTCCCATTATCATTACGTAATTAATAGACATTGAAATTTTAAAATATTACCGAAACTATTAATTTTAATCGAAAATAACAAATTGTCTTATGCTTTATGTGAACGTTTTATGTATTAGCGATATATATAACGGTTAGCGATTATTAGCTATTATCATATAACGGTTAAAGGAACAATAATTCTTTAACTATTTTGACTCGTACTGTACACATATGCATTTAATTATTCGAAAGGATTAATTAGAAAAACAAAAAACCTTTCCTTTGACCCATAACTCTAGTAGGTTCAATACTTGTAAACCGTCATAAAACATCATTGATTGTCAGACCTGATCAAATGTTCTTTTAGTAAGGGAAGTCGACTAAAAGTCCAATAAATTGTAATAATTTACTTTTTTGCAGAAAGTTATTCCTCTGTATAAAAGAATTTTGTTTCTGAAATTTATCATCGAACTTTACTGTTGTTGCATCTGTTGTTTAATAAAAATAGTTGACAAAATAAATTGAGATATTATTTAAATTTATATTATTTTTATTTGTTATGAAATAAATTGTTCAATAACAGAACAGCTTATTTGCATGCGAATTATTGATTATTGTGCANTTCCTTTCCTCTCAGAGCTAAATCATTCATATTATAGAAGTTAAAATAGGTATAATTTTTTCTATTCTTCATCACAGTTGCCTGTACAAAATATTGTATCCATATTACAATCTTTATTTACAGCAAGAAAAGTTAGAACGTCTTGCTGAGATTATCTGTGTCACCCAGGCTGAATATGGTTTTAGTGTATTCATGAAAATATTTATACTTTGAGGAAGCCGATGTAATAAATAAACCTTGAAAACCACGATGTACCTTTAGGGGAAACAGAATACAATAAATGCAAAGTGCATCTTTTAGTTTTTGGGAATATGCTAACCATGAAGAATACTGAAAATGCCAAGTTTGTGTAAATTTTACGTCTTCTTTGAAGTTACAATTTTCTTTTGGTTTCTAAACATCAGTCAATAATTGATATCTAAGTTCAGAAAAAATGGTCTTTGATTCTATATCAATATATAATCCAATATAGCAGTTAGAGACAGATTCGGGGTTAGATGAAAGTTTCCTAGCATCATTACCGACATTAGATTCAGAAGCTGTTATTATCTCCTTGTTATCACTTTCCAATAATTTCTTCTTATTGTTGCATCCAGTTTCAGTTAGATCTGTTTGAGAAATATTAAAATTTTCCTGTGACCATTATCGAACAAAAAACCTTTATATATTTGTTGAGTTTTTAATTAGATAAATATTAAAGTCGGGGTTTCTCTACACGTGTTCTGTAAAAACAATTAGATAAGCAACACTCAACATATATTTGTATTCAAATTCGTATAATCTACAATTTACAAAACTCCGAATATCGCAATAAAATGCATATTCTGTCTATTCAATAAGTGTTGCTCTAACCGCTTTGATTCTGCGTGTTCTACAACAATAATCATCTCTTTTCTTTAATCCTTTGTCCTAACTTGACTCTTTTCTTTTCCTTTCCCTTGATTCTATCTTCTGACTTTAATTTTCTCTTTAATCCTACTGTCAAACGGTTCGTCCCTACCTGATGCAAAATGCCGATTGTTTCTAAATTTGAGTTACATTATATAGTTGAAATGATTGTATTGATTAATGGCGTTTCAACTAGATCTTCTCTCTTGACAGTCTTTGCCTGG
Source organism: Schmidtea polychroa (assembly GCA_959609185.1). Taxonomy (NCBI): domain Eukaryota; kingdom Metazoa; phylum Platyhelminthes; order Tricladida; family Dugesiidae; genus Schmidtea; species Schmidtea polychroa. The sequence continues at coordinate 89,035 of CAUHTR010000814.1, read as the reverse complement.
CAGCATTTTTCATCTTTTCCCCTTGGTAAGAATTAATTAATTGTAACACTGTACGTCTCCTTTGCGATAATCTTTTCCCGTTTTCCCATTACTCATGCTGTCACTTTGTTTACTTTTCTTTCATTTTACTTAACTCGAGTTTTCCTTAATTAATTAAAAATTTGCTGTTTTGTATGTTTACTTGCATTTCAACCCTTTATGAACATATTTTTATGAATCCGTTCTCGCCATGATCTTTCCCATCATCTCATTTAAATCTCACTCGTTTTTCAAATTTTAATTCAATGATTTCTTGATTTCGAATTTTCAATATTACTTTTTTAATTATTTGGAAATTTTAAATTTAAGAACCCAAACATATTAATATGTCTTTTATAAAAGGAAATCAACAAACAACCAACAAATTTATGTAATGTTGTTGAAAAGTAGTGTAAAGTGTACAGTACAGGATGGTTGTATTAGCTACATACACTTTTCATTGTTCAAGTTTTTGATATAAACCCATACCATTTGTGTACGTCGATCGTCAATCAAGCTGTGGACCAAGCGAACGACCGTACACGACGCTTGTACGACTGGATAATATCCCTGCGGTACTCAAGACACTGCTACAGACAATTTTTAAACATTGTATATGATAGTAGATTTGAAAAATGCAAATAATGATGTTGTCGTTACATTATAATCTAAGAATTAATAAATTAATGATAAATTAAAGAACAGAAAATAATTAAATTAAAAATGTCCGACTTTTCAGTGAAGCTCAAATGACCTCCCTTGCCTGTTAGTGGTTTATTCGCACCGATTCACACCAGCGTAAAAATAATGATAGGTAGCTTCAATTAGTCATGAGTAGTGTTAAATATTAAAAAGTATCTTTTCGTATTGGTAAAATATTTCAATCAAATGAAAAAGTAACTTATCTCGCTCGTCGCGGAACTTTGTACCTTCCAAAGACAGTTACTGAGTTCATGCAATTTTTTATTATTATTATTATTTTTCTAGGTCATAAAACAACCGGTTAGTTTTATGTATATAACAATGTTTATAAATAAGTGAATGTGTGAATAAGTTGTTGGATGTAAATAACGTTATTGTCCCATTATCATTACGTAATTAATAGACATTGAAATTTTAAAATATTACCGAAACTATTAATTTTAATCGAAAATAACAAATTGTCTTATGCTTTATGTGAACGTTTTATGTATTAGCGATATATATAACGGTTAGCGATTATTAGCTATTATCATATAACGGTTAAAGGAACAATAATTCTTTAACTATTTTGACTCGTACTGTACACATATGCATTTAATTATTCGAAAGGATTAATTAGAAAAACAAAAAACCTTTCCTTTGACCCATAACTCTAGTAGGTTCAATACTTGTAAACCGTCATAAAACATCATTGATTGTCAGACCTGATCAAATGTTCTTTTAGTAAGGGAAGTCGACTAAAAGTCCAATAAATTGTAATAATTTACTTTTTTGCAGAAAGTTATTCCTCTGTATAAAAGAATTTTGTTTCTGAAATTTATCATCGAACTTTACTGTTGTTGCATCTGTTGTTTAATAAAAATAGTTGACAAAATAAATTGAGATATTATTTAAATTTATATTATTTTTATTTGTTATGAAATAAATTGTTCAATAACAGAACAGCTTATTTGCATGCGAATTATTGATTATTGTGCAATAGACTTTCTAAAATAAATCAATTGCACTTGCGATGGATTAAATAGATGAATTTATTTAAGGATTAAATTTTATTATTTAATTATTTTTTAAATAGCTAGTGTAAACTTAAATTCAATAATTAACACCTGCTGAAAGAAAATCAAAAATTAAACTTAATGTTTACTGTGTTATATAATAGTTGCCTTTTGATAGAGAAAAATCAGTATCATTATTGTTAAAGTACTATTACATAATAGCCACTATTTTCTACCAACAATTGCATGCACACAGTAATTTATCAATCAAACGACAGTCAACTTTCTGATTGGTAAATAAAACCAGCCAATCAAAAACACAGCGTATTCGCTTGAAAAGTGCTTGTAGACTTTCAGACTCCAGTTTATCACTAATTTATTTTACTGAATATTAAATGACTTCCAACAATAATCAGATTCTCCCTCCATCGAATATTTGGAGCCACTTCATATCTGGACGGTTAAATCCTGTAGCAAATGTTATGCCACTAGTCCCACCGAACTGGATGTTTCCATATTTACCGATTAACAAACAACAACAACACCAATTCGAATCATTGCCGAATCCATATTCTCTGGAAACAATTCAAATGTTTCGATCAATGGTCAACCGTCGAAACCAAATCCAACAAAATGTCATCAGTCCCAATAACTTACCGAAAAACAATTGCATACCACCGGCAGTGTTTGGATTACAAAAACCCGTTGAATTTTTTCTTACTCGAAGTCCCAGTTCAAGTAATATCACATCGCCAGTTGATCAAGGCTTTGGTTCGAATACCGAATTGACTTCCAATTTCGAAAACGTCGATGGTCAAAAATCAGGTAAGATAATTTTTTTTAAACTATTTATGAAATTTTTGTTTTTCGTTTCTCGGTTTCATGAATAAGCTGTCACTACACTTGCCAACCGATTTATTGGGATCTTTAAGTAATCCCTATTTTGAGTCTTGTCATAATTGGATAGATTTTCTATTTGGGGTTTACTGGTGGATTACACATGTCAAATTGAAATTATAGGGAACTGGAGCAAACCACAGTCAGTTATTGTTTGAAAATTTATTGAGAGATTATTAGCTATTATTGATGAATGATTCCAGCTGTCAGCGACGGCTAATTTTAATGGCAGCATTTATCGATTGGTTCTTAATTAATGATTTATAGAGTTAAATTTCTCTAAAAATTGTATCAAAATCAAAAATTACTAAATTTAATTTTAAATTTTTAGTGACCAATTAGAATATAATTTTTTTAAAATAATAAAGCATATATAATAAAGTGATAGCTTATTCCCATTAGTGGTTGGCATAATATCTGCAATTAAATTTTTATTAAAAAAATTTCACATTTTTTTCATTGGTTTTTTATATTTAAAATAAATCAATTAAAACAAGTGCTACCAAGTGGAAGTATTTCTATTCATTAGTTGAATGAATTGAAAATCATTTACTTATAATATTATGATGATACATCAAATTGTTTGTATATGCAAATAGTTTCCGAGTGGTTTGTCAAATCAGCCGCTAAATGTGCAGGTTGAACGGACTTTCTTCTATTAGCTCATTATCACTTGAAGCAGATAAAAAATTTTGAAACTCTCTGAACCGTGATCGGCTTAGTGTCAATGTTGGATACGCATTGATATCAGTAAGAGATTTAAATGATGTTAATGTAGCTGGTGCATTTGACAGAGCAAAACCTATCAACTACGTAGAATTTCGTCTTTATTTCCAGTGAGTTAAGAGGTTTAAATTGACAGAAACAACAAAAGTCGTGAACCGGGCTTTAGTATTTTTATGTCAAATCAAGTTGATTGCTACCAGTAGGTCGATTATTAGTTTACCGCTTCTTTATGAACATTTTTACGATTTAGAATCTTCACTGCGTACTTTTCATCATTTACATTTATAAAAATAATTTTTCAATTTAACACATAATTGACCGGCATTTTTTCCATAATTAAAAATTTAAAAAAAATATAACTTCAATATATTTTATTTAAATATCCCGGTCTAAATTTAAATTTCACAACTTAGAACTTTTTGAACCTTTAATACTTGTTTTATCTAACACATTTGCAAACATAAGTTAATTCGTTGCAAATCAAGAATGTGTTAAGTAAAACAATAAAAGTGAGAAATTAGGAATGGTTATAAGAAATTATTTAATTTAATATTCATATTAGCAGGAAATGTTTAAATTTAGAGAGTTGGGATAACCTTGGGACATGTTTAAGTTAACATAATAATAATAATAATAATAATAATAATAATAATAATAATAATAATAATAATAATAATAATAATAACAATAATAATTATAACAATACAAATCAGTGTTGTCCAAACTTTTTTGAGCCACGGCACACTTGGCTGATTTAAAAATTTTCGCGGCACCCCTAAATTTTTTTTTGCTTTATTTGCAATTTTTTATTGCACTTTTACTAATCTTTTAATAAGAAATGAAAAACTTATTTACTTGAAATAAATTTAATGTAAAAAATTTTAAATTTAGAAAAAATTAGTGAATGAATCTGAATAAACATAATTTAGCTGCTTACGTATTTTAGATAGTCAATATTTCTAGTAAGAAATATAAATATGATTGTAAACAAATAAATTTCGCACTTGACTGATTTAAATTTGAAATAACTGTTAAATATCCACAATCAAATTGCCTTTTATTAAGTTGTTTGGAAAAACAGGGATTTTTTGACTTTTTTAAAAAAAATTTCACGGCACACAGTTTGGACAACACTGATATTAATGATGGTTTATTGGCAGCAACATAAATTAAATGTTAAACAAGTAAACGACAAGACAAGCCTTTGCGACGAAATGTGCATTAACAGAAGTCAATGAAATCGCCAGTCTAATGTATTATTGACTGTGATGTATTTCTTGTTAAGAGAAGAAAAAAAAGATGTTTTAAAAATAATTTTTAAAATATAAATAATAAATTATAATTAAATCAATTTAAGTAAATTAAAAGTTAGTGAGTTTTAAGAATTGAAAATTAAAATACAAATATTAATTTTAAAATTATTTTTTTTAACTGAAAAGACTTTTTTAAAACTTTCAGTAATTTAAGATTTTTGTCTTAAATCTTATTTAATCACATTTAAACCAATGAAAAGCAGAAATGAAAATTAAAATGAAAATCAACAAGTATTTGAACATTTTAGCTAAATTCTGAAAGAGTTGAAAAGGATTATGTTATAATGGAAAATTTCTCATCTTTTATTTGTATAACATTTAATTTATGCTGCGATCAAGAAACCATCTTTCTATAATAATAATAATAATAATAATAATAATAATAATAATAATAATAATAATAATAATAATAATTAATATAATAGCAATAGAATTTAGTCAATATTAGAATTGAATACCTAAATAAAATTTTTAAAAAAACTTTCCATTTATTTTTTTGTTTCATTTTTTAGTCTTCAAGCTTTGGTTAAAAATCAAAAATTGATTTCTCCTTTAATAATTGTACTAAATACATCAGTAGCTATCAAATAAACTATTATTACTAATTTTTTAACCCTTTGAGACCGAGGAATTTCGTTAATTTTTTTAATTTTAAAATATCAATTTTTTATTTATTTTATAAATATTTGATCAATTAAAAATGTCTAAGTGAGTGGTATTTAATAAAACATTCAGAAACACACAATCCAACATCCAATGTTAAAATACTAAAAAACGTAATTTTTACTTTATTTAAACTCAAACGCTTATTTACGTTCCCCGGATTTAATGAAAATCAAAACGTATATATACTTCGCCCGGTCTCAAAGGGTTAATTATTTCTATGATGTAGCACGTTTGCATCATTAAAAAAGAAACAAATTTGAAAATTTACAATTTTTTGAATTTTTAGAGCATTCTTACTTACTCTGCTAATTTCATAAATACGCGTCATTCTGTGAAATTAATCAAGCACACAGAAACGAGCTTTCAAAAATATTGTCACTGTCAAATTGTCACTGTTTTTCTTGATTTGACGGCAAACAATTTTATTTTTAATAATTAAATAAGACGTAATAGTAATAATAATAAGATATTGATAATAATAATAATAATAATAATAATAATAATAATAATAATAATAATAATAATAATAATAATAACAATAATAATAATAATAATAATAATAATAATAATAATAATAATAATAATAGTAATAATAGTAATAATAATAATAATAATAATAATAATAATAATAATAATAATAATAATAATAATAATAATAATAATAATAATAATAATAATAACAATAATAATAATAATAATAATAATAATAATAATAATAATAATAATAGTAATAATAATAATAATAATAATAATAATAATAATAATAATAATAATAATAATAATAATAATAATAATAATAATAATAATAAAGGTAATTTGACAAGAGTTAATAATTGTAAAAACGTTTAAATCAATAATTTCAAAAATATTTTCCCAATTTCTGCTGTTCAACTAGAACTGATCAGAAAGTGGATCAAAGGATAACTAGAGAAATGAGTGTAAATGAAGTTGAGATTTAAACGAGGAGTTGGCAATATTGAGGTGGATTAAATCTTAATGTGGGTTAGATCCCATGAAAGATCATTGACCAGAGATTACAAGTCCACTAGAGAAGACCACTAATTACTCAATTGCGATATAATCTAGTGAAGGATTTGTTTTAGCGTTTTTCGTAATTAGTCAACCGCCCTCTGGGGAACAAAAACCTTTAAAATCGAATAGTTTTTCAAATAGTATTTGCATAAATTTTTCTTACTTCTGCTAATTATTGTATTGGTTACATCAAAAACGTAATTATGAACCAGTCTCATATTACTGATCCATATTTAGATATCAGTTCAACCCGATGTCCGGTCTGTAATCAAGTCATCGTCGAATTCGAAATGGAATCTCATCTTCATCAAGAACTTGGAGCTTTAATGCAAAATTCCAAGTGAGTTTTTATAATTTCCCGACTTCAAATGTGCTTTAGTGAGATTTAAAATAGATTTTCAATAGTGCTATTTTTCCATTCTGAAATACGAATACCTTCTAGATTTGCTACTTGTGTTTAGGTACCTCTTTACTTCCCTTGGCACGGTACTGTGAATATCTTACAAAGCTAATCAACCACTGAATAATGTACATTTATAACAAAATCTTTTAATTTCTCTAATTTGTCTTTTAAATATTAATTATTTCTCATTAATAAAAATTAAATTAAATTAATTAATTTTTTTATAATTTTATAATCTTTTAGAAATTGTAAAGAAGAAAACTCAGTAAAACACTCATCACATACCTCACCAGTAAGCCTTTATATTGGGGTTCAATTTAATTAATGATCTTGTTATAGTTAAGCAATGATTATGAACTGAAGTATGATCTGATCAGATTATCAAGCCCACAATCACAAATTTCACATCAAAATAGTTTAAACCGATACAAAAATTTTGAGAAAATTAAATTGAATCGACATCAAAGAAAAAACAGTGAGCTTCATTTATTATTACCTGTTAAATTCCTAACCGAAATCCTTTTAAAAATAAAAGTCATCATGTCAAACTTTTCATATCATTTAATGCTTTACTGGGTTACAGTGCTTGCTAGAATCAAAAATTATAACATTTAAAATTTTTAAAGTTAAAATTTTGGACTAGAGAAATTGTTTGTTTTAATGATCAGATTATGAAGGACATTAAAGGTACTCCTTAGATATATAACCATTCATTCAGGGTGTCTTTTAGCTAATACAATTAAGCGGTTCTTTGTAAAGTAGTAAATAGAAAATTGGAACAGCTAGAAAAAGCTGGTGTAAAAGATAATCCACATGATTAATTATACTTTATTGCCCGGTGTCATTAGGCTGTTTTAAATCAGTTTCCTATACGATGGACTAGGTCAGGAGTTCCTAACTAGTGCATTGCGAAATTTGTTTTGATGTGTAGTAGAAATTTTTAAACTGTACAACAATATCAACAGAAACTTTTAGAATTGTACATTTATATCATGAATTCGTAAAATATAAAAAATTCTAACTCTTGAAACTTGTAATTTTTAATATCCACAGACAACATTTTGGTTATCAACAAAGGGTCAAAATGAGGCATTGAAATAAACACTACTAACCAAAATGAAATAATTATGAAATTTATTAAATGATAATACAAATTTTATTAATTATAATCTAGCTTTACTCATTCACCAAAATGCGCACACGGACCCTGCCCATGACCGTCAACAATATTCCAGTAGATCAATTGGTAACAAAAATCATAAGGTAAAGCCGGTTTAAAATTCTTTACAGAATTTTATAGTGATTTTGTAGAATAATTCCCTCGATTGTTCCGTGACAAGCAAAAAAATAAAAATTTCAGAAGATTCAGGTAACAAATTGACAATTATTTCATATATTTTATAATTAAGGGGTCTCTATTTTCAGATGAAAGTGTTGATATAAAAGGAGGCGCTCGTGTAGAAAAATAACAATTGTCTAATTTTTAATGAATTTATTATACAAATTAGATAATTATTGAAGCAATTATTACAATACCAGAAATGTTTCACGTAAAAATTTGAAATAAAATTCTTTCAAAAATTCTTTTTTATATTAATACAAAATTCGAAATATATTTAGTATGTACTTGTTAAGCAATGGACATTAAAAAAATTGTGTTGTCCAGTGTATTATATATATTATTATATTATATTATTATATTATTATATTATATTATACTAATGCGATAGGCATCGGAAATTTTAGGAAGTCTCAGAAATAGAATAACTTCTCAATGTTTTAATCATTACGGATCTGTGACGCATTGAATATTTTAAGCGAACCAATGAAATTCTTTTACTGTTGTAGTGGATTTCATTTCATTTTATAAAATTCCAAAATTACATACTTAGGCATATCCAAAAATGGAATTCTCCCGGTTCGTACGAATCAGTTAACATTAATTTGTTGCTTGAGATATTTATTTATTTGTGTAAAGAATATCAATAATGGGGAGATTTCTAATAATAGTAATTTTTATTTAAAATGGCAAAAAACGTCTTATACATTTCAGTTCTGAGTCCACCGTCCTTTTGAGGCATGAGAATTTTTGTGTAACAGAATTACCGAATTTTTTACAATATCCACAGACCAATTTTTTGTTCAATATTTCTAATCCATTGTATTTTCTTGAAATTTTTTAAATTACTGAATAATCCATCAATCAGTCAGATTATATATATCACTGTCAGGGCCGCCACTAGCACTTGCTGGAACTGGGACAGAACTGATTCTCCTGAAGTCGGATGAAAGTGAATGTTAAATTGAAAATAATTACATTTTTCATCAAAATATATTTTAGTTGAAAAAAGGTCATGGCCTCCACATCCTAAAGTGGACCCCCAGGCCAGGATTTTTGGCGGGCCCCCAAACTATATACGGCTTGATGCTTTACAGGAATTAGGATAAAATAGGGCGGATTAAATGATGGCAAGAAAGTAAAATTAAAAATTTATTAAAAATAAACTACAGTTTTTAGCTTTACATTTTAAAAAAAACATATTTTCGTGAGGAGGCAAAATATCATACAACTTTTTCCAAGGTTAATTTCTAGGCGAAAATCCTTCTTGGGCTAAATTGTTTAAGTTTCTGCTAATTTGGTCACAAAAAATACGACATGGTAGACAGAAGAGACCAATCTCGTGGAAAATGTTCTCTTGTTCTTTTAACTTTCGTTTTCATATAGAGTAAAGAATGTTGAAATTCTCTACCATTAAGATCTCTTGGCAATACCTTATAAATCTTTTGGAATTCTCGAAAGCTGATAGTTTGTACTATCTCTTGTCGCAGGTTATGCGAGATTACTAGGGGCCAAGTTCCAGGGTCATCATGTTTTACTTCAGAGTTGTTAATACAGTCTGCAACTGAAACATTGACTGCACCATGTTCTATCACAGGCGATCCTTCCTTAGAATTTTTACTAGCGATTTTTTCTTCAGTTGCAACTGGTTCACAAGTACAGTTGCTTCTCCTTCGAATGGTTTTTGAACTTGTGAATCCATTCGATAATGATTTTCTGCTTGGACTTCAATGTCATATCAATCATCATCACCACCTTCACTTTGATGTGTATCGGGAGCTATGTTTTTTCTTTTGAAAAATTTTGTTATGAACTGACGACCTTGTGATGCTTTTGATTCTTTCTCAGTTTTCAGTTTCCTCTTCTGAGCGCCAGATTTGTGTTTATAAATTAAATCAGACAAGCCTAAAAATTGCCTAAAAAATACACAAATTTCACAATAGTAGCTAATCAAAATTATCAACCAACCAGCAGGGCAGTCACTCCAAGAATGAAGATTTTTTCTTAGAAGTTAGCCTTTTTATACAGCGTGCTTTCGGCGAAATAAAATAGGGCGGTATAATTTTCTTTGTCAGTAAGCAATAATAAAGCATCATCCGAAAAGTGGTCAAATTATAAAAACAAACAAACATTAAAAATCACTAGCTGGTAGCATTGGAATAGGCTTCTCTATAAATAGAAAAACATGTTTGTACAAATAAAAGAGAAGTATAATTTCTTTACCTGCATCATCATGTTGATGCATGTTCTGACAAAGTTCAAAGACACCTCCAGCCCAGAACTCGCTTGTTGTCGCATGCAGCGTTTTTAATTGTATATTCAAATTTGAGCTTTAAATCAAAATACGATTTTTTTTAAATGTATCAATACAGACAAGTGTTTTCCATCGGCAATACGGCATATATTAATGTCCGAATGGAGATAAATAACCAACACGATGATGAGATGATTAGCGGAATAATATAATGTGCCTATAGCAAAATGCAGTAATTAATTTTAGTTGATATGTACAAAACAAAAGTCAATATTTAATAAGTTTCTTTCTGTCTTATGTTCATCTCATTTAGCTAACCAACCTGCCACTGCGGGCTAGAGCCTTGTCAGCCTCCCCCATGTGGGGGCCATGAAAAAGGTTATAGAAAACATTTAATAAATAGAAATAAATTGCATGACTATACTGTAACATAAATTGTAAATTTTAACATAAATGTTTATAACATAAAATGCAAGATAAATTTATGAATTCAAAAATATTTTGCAATAACACGTAAAAATTATTAAAAATAATCACATCTATAATACCGATAGGTGTGTAAACCAACTGTATTAGTCATCATTTTTTGTAATTATTTCAATGCAATTATAAATTTTTTGAAATCAAATTTGAAATGACCGCCAAATAAGTGAAAAAAAGTATATTTGAGGCTTGAATTTTGATTCCATAATGATATGAGATAATTATTCATAATTATTAAAATGATATGAGATATTTATTTCTCTTTTATATAACTTTTCTATTTTAATTTATTTATAATTATTTTTTTTCAGAAATTTTTGCATTAAATTTAGGATTTATTTCGAATTAAAGTAAGTTAGATATAATCACACTATATTTTATTAAAAAAACAAAAATAATCTCCAAAAATTTCTTTTTTGTAATATCTTAAAATTTATAATAATTTTCGCCATTTCCAATGGCCTTAATGATCCTGACTTTGTCAAATTGTAAAGTCCTATCAAAATATTATCTTTTTCCTCCAACATTTGATGCAATTGTAAAAGTTCCTGGCTGAATTATTTCAGAAATATCTTTAAATTAATCGTAACTTAATGAATAAATCTTACGTAATCATCTTTTCACCTTCGCAGAAAGGCAAAGTTATCACTGAAATTTCAGAAATATTTGAAATGCTGTAAAGAATAATTAAATTTATTAAAACTATTAAATAAATCTTACGAAATTTGATTTTCTCAACAATTCAACGTTTGGTTGTCTGATTTTGTCAAAAAAAATCTTTTCCATCACTTTTTCCCAAGAAATATTTCGATAATAATAATTCTGTGGAATAATTCTACATATGGAAAATTTACATGTATTTTTTACTATGTAATGTGTATGTGTGTTGAAGTTATTTTTCTACCACTTTCTCAATTTCTACACAAAATCTAGACTATGTTGCCAATGAAAAGCATCTTAATGATTGCTCCAAAATAATGTATTTGAAATATGAAGAAAATTTTTAGGATGTTTTTTCCAATAAAGTTCAAATATCGAAGTAATTAAAGAAAATAACGATGACAATTCGATTAAGGTTGTGGCACTAGCAATGGAAAGGAACAACCAAAATTCACAGATTTATAATAAAAATTGTAAATTTTTTATTGATTCATAAAGAATACATTTTAGTGTCATGTATGGAATAGCGTATCGTATAAATGGTCTCCACAACTTTGCTGGCACTACCATGTCCCAACGATGGCTTCATTCTATCTTGATCTTGAATTTATATAAGAAGTCGGACAATTTAGATTTGCACAAATTTGTGAATAAATTTGGTCTCAGTGATGATTCAAAGAGCACAAATGCTTTCTCTTTATAAATTTTTGTGTTTCTTAAATAAATATTGGCGTTATGGTGAATTTTTAGCTTGGAATTGACCTTTATTTTCTAATTTAAATAGTTGATGCATGCACGGTGTCATCCGATGAACCATAACTTTATTTTCATGATATTTCATTTGTTGGCTTTGCAACTCCAATTTCAAAATTCTTTCTATTCCTCTGCTTCATTATTATTATTATTATTATTATTATTATTATTATTATTATTATTATTATTATTATTATTATTATTATTATTATTATTATTATTATTATTATTATTATTGAAATTATTTCCTTATTAAACTAAACCATATTATATAATTAGATGAAATAAATACTCGATTAAACCATAAGTATAATATATTATAGAGTGTTAATGGTAAGTGAAACTCAGTTAAGATCACAAAGTCTTGATAGTAATGTCGGTTGTAAACGATCTGAAAATAAAGAAAATATTTTGAACCTATTTTCTTGGCAAAGCAAAATCGAAATCGCGCTACAACGGCTCACTGACCATGGAGTGCCAAACTATTTACCGAACCTCGAACATTTGCAAATAATACAGGAACTTAAAACCATCGATGAAAACAAAATTTTATTTGACAATAATAATGTAATTTATAAAAAAATTTTCCAAATAACCATTGAATTAATTAACTCTCAAATAAATTATCTAAAAAGTCTCAATTTCGTTATACAAATCCATATGAGCACCTTCATGAACTTGAAGAAGGAATTTTTTAAAAACCTTTCTGAAAAGAATATTTTCTTAAATTGGATAGAGCTCACAAGACAATCGGTTGAATTTTGGAATTTAACTTTCAAAGTCGCATACGATCGGATTTACGGTGATTTAACAGTTAGAGAATTAATGGGATCTTTTAAGGAATTCAAAAACATTCAAACACATTTATCAGAATATAAGCCATATTGCATTGGCCTGTTTAATGCTATCAAATACTACAAGCACATATATTTTACCAACATAGAGTTTTTTAAATTCCAGGAATGGACTACAAAATACGACGACAAATTCCACTTTCGACTCAACACATTTTTGGTATATCCTTTTCAAATTCTCACTAGATATGCTCTATTTTTTGAAAGACTGAAACCAACAACCGGAAATATTCGTGAGATAACCATGATCGTTTCCTATACTGAAGCTATTAAGAAATTCGTTCAGATAATAAATAAAGAAGAAGTTCATATGAATAAAATAAATAAAATAAAATATTTAGATCGTGTGATTATCGATAAATTAATATTTGAAAAGGAATCCAACAATCAGTACGCAATGAATTTTGAGTCAACTCCGTTTCGATTGACTGCACCAATGATCAACGGAGAGATAAGGATTCTCATTGGTCACATGGACTTTTTGTTTCACGAATCGAATAAGAAACCAACGGAAATAAAATTTCTTATTCTAACAGACATGATTATATTATTAAAAGTAATTAAAAAATTAGAATGTGTTAGGTGTAAACTAAATAAAAGCCTAATCATGCTTGATGATCTTCTTGAAGTTAGAATTGATGATGAAATGAAGAAGACAGAATGCTCATTAACTCTTATTAATATGAAAGATAAAAGTTTTAAACTTACTTCACTATCCGAAGGAAACCATTTAAAATACTGTTACAATTTAATCGTGAAAACAAAGGAAAGCTATGAAACAATTGTACAAAACAAAGTCGACTTTGAATGCATTTTGAATCAAATAGAAAATGAGAAAAATTTTCCCAGTATGCCAGATACAGTTACTAAGACACTGACTTCTATTAAACGGCTAAATTGTTATATTAATGATTGTATTACTTCTATATAAATTATATAATATAATAATATTTAAAAAAATTTATATTGTTTTTTATTATTATTTCTTTATATTATTCATTTATTTTAAATATAATACTCCAACAGTTGCGTAACAAGCATAACTAGTGCCCCCTCCCCAAAAAACATACAGTAATATAATCTATAGAATATACTCGTAATAAGAATATAATAAAAATAATGATAGAATGCTCTACCTTCCATAAAATATTTTATAATATATTACGGATAGTCACTATCTAACTATGCTTCTATAAAATACTATACTTTTTTCGGGATATATAGGGACTTAGGCTCAGACTAGACTTTAAATTTTAATACATTTAGACTGTATTCGTTCTGAAATATGCGGAATCGACGACTAATCATTTCGATATTATGTGAATTTTAAATAAGCAACATCTTTGAACTCCAGAACGTACAAACAATTATAATGAGTGTTTCTGCTGCATTTTCAGCACTTATCGTTAAAAAAAATATATATCACTAACGTGGAAAAAATGTGTTCAGAAAGTAAGAAAAAAGTATGTTTTATATACCACGGAGATGTTTGATTTATTTACTGCAAACATTATTCATAACATATTTTAACAGCCAAATCAAGAAAGAAAATAATTAATTATATTACAATAATTATTAATTTAAAATTCATTTCCCAGAAATCGACCAAAAGAAAAATTGAAATTTTCCGGAAAATCTTGCTTGTTTTGGGATCATTGGCACTCCTTGGTGAATGACACCCGGGGCATGATAGACCCCATTGACCCCATCCCTTCGCTACGCCACTATACTCAAACGTACACAGTTCAAAATTCAAAAATAAGATAATCACAATCGAAAAATTAATAAAATAATATAAAATAATTAATAAATTATATAATTTTGCATGTTTTATAAAAAATCAATTTTTTTTCAAATTTTTGTTTGTTTTAGTAGTCATTATAAAACGGGTCAATTATTTTTAACAACTTTTGTAAAACTTAAAACCATAATCCAAGGTCAAGATTTTCTTCAAAATTTGAAAACTTTAAAGAATAAACTTTAGAGCAGGCATGCACAACTTGTGTTGATCTAGGACTGGTGAAGAAATTTGTTGTCGATGGCTGGTCATTATCAGTGCTGTAACTAACATTTATAGAGCCCTGTGAAAAAAATTTATTAGGGCCCCTATATTTTTTTGGAAAAAGTAATTATAGTTCAAATAGATATCATATAAAAAAATTATTGTACACATAAATGTATTACATTATTTATATTATAAGATTATTTAATTTTCATATAATCGTACTCTTCTAACTTTCATTTGAGCAAAGTCATTAATTTTATCGTCATAATTAATATCCTTTACAATGTTGGACAATCTATCTTGTCCTATAGTATATCTTAAATAGATTTTAATTAATTTTAACTTGCTAAAATTTCTCTTACATGAAGCAATCGATACTGGAAGTGTGAGGCAGTGGCGTCGCTGGGGTTGGTTTCACCCATTGCGGTAACTCATAGTGCAAACCCCTCACGACAGCCAATAGACCTACTCCGAGTCTGCCAGTGCCAAATAACGGAAACATACAGAATCATTAATAACGTTTATAAATATAGGTCCTATATTTACAAAGGCAATAGAAGAAAAAACTAATTCAAAGTCGGTTGGTAAAAGATTGTGAGAAGTTAAGAACTAAGAACTACATAGAAAATATGTTATATTTTTAATTGTTATTTTAACATTAAATTTTATGTCATATTAAATTTTGACTAAATCAGAACTTTCCTTTCCTGGCCTTTAGAGCTGCAAACTTGTTAATTACCTCATTGAAATCAATTCCTTTCGTCAAATCACTTTCCATTGATAATATTGCAAGATCAGAAAGCCTTGGCTGTCCCATTGTAGATCACCAATAGTTCTTTATAAACTTTAGCTTTGAAAAACTCCTTTCACGTGAAGACACAGACACACAGATCGTAAGAAATAATTGTAAGCTCACTGAGAGATATGGGAGAGATTATAGGATGTCCTATTCAGCTATGAATTTCAAAACGTCAAGTACTAACCAGTCTTCGGCTTCTTCGAGATCAATCTCTGCTGCCTTAAGATATTTTCTCAGCCTTGGTATTTCTAGTAAAAGCTTTTCCTCTGATAACTCATCATAGAAAGTGGTCAATTTTAGAATGGACACCAGTAATTCTTCTTTAGTAGCAGATATCACAATCTTGGTTTGAACAGCCTCAAATATGGTGACTATAATCAAAAACAGCAACTTTAAAACCACCAACATCCAATACAACGACAAAAACAAAGCGTTTTTAAGCACGTGTAGTGGTCAAAACAAGCATTATTGTAGGTTATGTTAAACATGAACTAGCTAACTGTGCGGTAAAAACCCGTAGTGAATTGCCGGGAGCCGATCCGCGGCCCAAAAATCGATATTTTTGACAGTTGTCAAGAGCATCGACACGGCGCCCGCGAGTGGAGTCATTGTGTTCAGAGGGTCTCTACGACCCACAGTGTGAAGAAACAGTGCTGTGCTATGACAAGAACGCCAAAGCGGGCCTCTGGAAAAAGTACGTGTCACCATTCTGTAACCGGCCCAGTGTTGTTTTCCACCGCAACTTCGGTACTATTTCGTTACTATCAGAAGTTATTACAAAGAAACGAACAAACCTAATATTATATCATGTAGTAGCTATTATACACGCAAAACTATAACACATTTTTGTGTTTATAACTAGCAGAACAGAAATATTGTTATATTTCAATAATGTGATATATTTCCGTCACTGGAAAGACTGTGCTGAAACAATGCATAAGAATAATTTCATGGAGTGACATAGAATTATAAACAGTGATATTTTCCATTTTGGTGTCACCCCTTATGATATTGTCACCCGGCGCGGTCCGCACCTCCAGATCATTACATGAGCGCCGAAGACAGTCTTGAAATAATAGAGAAAACCGAACGGCCTTCCTAACAGATTAACAAACCCAGGTATCTATCCACAAATTACATTAGAACTATAGCTAGATTGAAAATAGAAACAACGGAATCTCATAATCTTAGGATGTGAAGAAAAAACTTAAATCACATTAAATTGACAGAATATGATATTAGCATCACAGGGAAATTGGGTTTATGGTGCAAATCAAAAATTCAGAGAGATGTTTATAATTCGTTTTGATAAAATAGAAAGTAAAATGTTTCATTCTCATATTTTATTTATTTTATGTAAAAGATCACTAAATGATTTTTCGAAACTCAAACAACATTTATGATATACAATGAACCTCAGGTTCTTCATGGTGTTAGTACTTTTAGAAATGAAGCTAACGTTTAATTTACGACCTCCTGTGACGTAGTACAAATTTTGCTTAGCAACGGGTACTAAATAGTAGATTGTAGGTTATACGGCCACGGTAAGTTAGAATAAGAGTGTGTGATTGTAAAGTGACATATATGGACTCGCCATTCGTTTCAAAATGAAATAAACGATTAGTAGTTTGATTTGATTCTTATACTCTTAAATACCCTAGTTCTTCATTTAATACTAACGCGACAATTTAAAGGTTTTAGATATTAGACGGAAGTACACTTAACTGATTTTAATCTTTGTCTACTCTATGACGGCTACAGTGACCAAACATTCAGATTGGTCTTTGTAGGACACTATATTTGATTTGAAGATTAGTAGATGGCAATATGCAGAAAACTCATTATACTACTTAAATCCTGAATCAAAATGAATCACAAATCCATCCTTCTGAACGTTTCGAACCAAAATACATTTGAATTACTATAATTATTACTCTTATACTCAAACTTTGATTTTCACTTTTAACTTTTTAACTATAAAAATATATAATTTTTGTTTTTTATTTTTTCATAGAGATAAATTTACCTTAACAATTTTTTTAGATCAAGCATATATTGTATTTTTGATATTTCTTAAAAAGGTTGTTTAAATAACTCGTTTATTTAAAAGACTTTATTAATACTTTAAGATAATTAACTTGTTACATCTATTAATATTTAGAAACAATTTTTTCGTAATGGATTTTTCATCAATTAACCGAAAAGACAAGGAAACATATATATCTTGGTTCCGAACTAATTATTTTCAATTAAGTACACATTTATATAATATTTTTTATTTATATTTCGTATTTAGAGAATGATCCGAAATTCAAAGAAATTTTTTCAATATACTATAGCCATTTAACAACCGAAGAAAAAAAATCAGTAATTTTGTAATTCTACAAATTTTCTATATAAATTTTTAGGATTTGTGTATTGAGAATTATAGATTATTTAAGAGAATTGAAGAATATAAACTTCATTCAATAAAAACGAGTGAAAAATATCAAGTAAGTAACTTCCCATTTTTAGTAACAAGGATCATAAGAAATTCGATTTATAATTTTCTGTGATACTAATTTGATACTAAGTTTGATATTGTCCAATTAAAAAATAATATTGTATATAAATGTATACATTAGATGGGAGATTATACATTTCACGGTGTCACAAATTAGTGTCCTCAGTTTAAATTTCGAATCGATTCCGAATTAAATACACATAGCATATTATACTAAGAAATATTAATATAATCCTATGTTAAACAAGTCGGATTATCGAAAATTAAAAAATAAGGATCGCAAAAATTCGTATAAATGCAAAAATTTAAATGATTAAGTTTCTAAAAATAGGATCTAATCAAAACTTACTATTTTGCAATGACCTTGAATTTCTAAATTAGGCCTGTATTTTTGGTTTCATTTTGGTTTATTGTGATATGAAATTTTTTTTAATTAACGAGGAGTTTAATTATAATAAATATTATAAATTTATTCTATAATTGAAATATAAAATTATCGAAATTGTTCGATAAATGAACTCTGTTTACGTCATTAGAAATGGGAAAGAGTATTGATGAAGGAAAAATTCAAATTAAATCTGAAATATTTTTTTAATGTTTAGAAATTTATGTCATACAAGTGTTTCTAAACAAATAGAGTAGGATTTTTCATCTATTTTCTTGATATCGGCAGTCTTGCTTGCCATAGATCAGTGGAAAACACTCAGGTGATCTAGATCTTCTTTTAAGCCAATCACATTCAAATTAGGGGGGAATAGAAAAAGTGTCACTTCTATTTACTTTAAATCAATTTCTAATATAATTTTTCTGAGATAAGTTATCTCACATTATCACTTATATATCGCAAACATTTTATTAGACAACATAGAAAATTGGAAATAGGAGTTTAGCACGTTTTAACCACAACTTCATCGTGAATGCCGCACATAATTCCTATTTATTATTGTTCATCTAGCAAACCCACTGCACATGATATATATTGTCTAAAAGGTGATACTCAACCTTATATGTTTCAAAAAATGCAATTAAAAGATAATATTTTAACAGATTTTATTAGTTATTGGAACATGATATGTTAACAAAATGGTAATCAATTAAATTCAACATTTGTATTAAACTGCTTCATAAAATGAATTTTTACCTGATGGACCCAATCGAATATGTTTTTTCCAAAATTAAATTGTGCACGCGTCATATATCAGTTGATCCAGGAACAAAAAGTTCTAGAAAGAATAATTGATAGTTTACTCAGGAACTTGTAATCAGACATGTAAATAAAAAACTAATAAAATTTTCAACTTATTAATCTTGCCAATTTTTCTTACAATACCATATTATAAAGGAAACTACATCCTTATTAATTAACATGTATAATCGTTAATATGTACTTCGGATACACTCTGAAAGAAAGAATTAGTAATTTAAATAAATAAACATTAAGCTTGAGTATATACAAATGACTGTATAATAATATATTGTTTGACCATCATTAGAATATAGATACTACAAACATAAGTTTTTTCAGATCTTTTGCATTTTTTATATTTATTTTTTCCCATTATGTCATTTTCATGTCTCGCTATTGCTGGACCATATCGATCTGTTAATTCCTTTATATTTATGGCTTTTTATACTCAAAATAGAGTTTTTTAGATTTTTAAACTTTAATATCCATTTGTTCAGTAAAACTATACCTATTGTCTTTTCTCATCTTGTTTGTTTATTGCTGTTAATGCTATATATTTGCCTACATACTTTTTTGTGTCCATTGTTTATTTAAATAGATCTCTCTTTCACACACAAATACGTATATATATTTTCTAATGGTTCTGTACTTACAAATTTTATCGTTTCTTCCTTTGTTTATCTTGTAAATAATCTCACGAATATATCCGTCATTTGCATTTTAGAAGTTAACTGAAAATAAAATAAGGAGAAGTTACAATTCTATACGAATTGTTGATGGTAGAAGTTTCGAAGGCTAGTATAAATAAATAATTTTTTAAATACATTTTTTATCAAAATCAGTATTTAATCCTATGGAAGGATAGATAACATTATGTTTTTTTAAGTTCGTAATAATTGTATGTTTTGTTTTTTTACCTGTTCGATGATCCGGATATTTTCTCGAAATAAGTTGCTTCACGTTGTTCTCGAAAAATTAAACCACCTGGTTATAGTGAAGCAAAGACAGTCACGGTGAACGCCATTTTATATAAAGAATTTCCTTAGTTGTGATTTTAAAGGTGAATAAGTGATAAAAATTAGGTCATTGTGGATAGTTTGCGGAGAAGAAAAGGAAAGTATATTGTAGAAAACTTAAACTTTCATATTGGGCACCTTATATAGAGTCTGCACAAAGTATTTTGTAATAAAATTATATGGATTTTAATGCAGCGTGTAGTACATTATTATCTACATAGTTAATGACAGATCAACTAATTTCAGAAAACAATAGCAGAGAATTTTGTCTGTGTGAAGAATGGGATAATTGTAAGAATTAAGATATACTCATATTATATATAGTCATTTATTTGTCAGAGTTCGGCAGAAATATGTAAAAGTAAATATAAAAATCAAGTGAAGTCAATTAAGGTTATAATTTTCTCGTTTATCAACAGAATTGATTAATTGTTGATAGAATGCCTTCGCAGCCACTCTAGCAACTGTCAACCAAAAAGCTGTATGATGTTTTTTTTCATTTCGAATTAAAGTACCTTCTATTCAGGCATATTTAAACAGCACTGAAATAAAAACGTCGATTGGGTATTTGGAAACCGAATTATCGTAAGTAGTAATAATTATTATGGTTTTGTCCTATCATTTATGTTCCTTTTTTGCAATAGCTTAGTTCTCAATATTCATTATTTTTATTTCAAACTGAATAGTCTGAAATAAAGATAATTTAAATTGATAATAATACTAATTGAACTATAGGCCCTAGGATGCCTCGTTTTGCTCCAATATTAGATCTAACATAGCACTAACTTAAAATAACCCAGATGGATACTAAAATTCAAATTTAAAGACTTAGTATATTGTTATGAATTCGTGCATTATATGTAGCACAATACGCAACGGAACCTAAAATCGCTACAAAATTGATCATGATTCGAAGCTATGTAGACTGAAGTTAGTTAGAAATAAAAGTAGAAATGTATGTAATTTTCCAACTGACAATATCCAGGCAGGAACCCTGATTTTTACCGAGTGCTGGAAGGGATACAATAGATTAGGATAGCTTGGATATTTACATAGAACAGTGGATTGGTTTGTAAACTATGATTATAATACAGTTCACACCCATAATATCGAGAGACTATGAAGAACTCTTTAAGAAACATTATTTCATATAGTGGATTTTGAAAACCTGACTAAGTATGTTTGAGATTGAGCATAATTTGGAAATTAAAACAGCTGCGCAAAGATACTATGTATACCTTTCTGTTCCATGTAAATTTATTTGAAATATAAATATTTACTAATCTAACTTATTTCTCTATTTATTTAAATAATTTTTCTTAAATAAAGCTGACGGTCCCCAAGAACTCATGTGTTATCAAAAAAGTAAATTTTAATAAATAATCATCGATAATAGTTTGTTTCTAACTAAGACTATTTGAAATTGAAATCATTCCTAATTCTAATTCTATTTTAAAATGACGTACAAATATTTAATAATCCCATAAATCGGAGATCCAAAATTAAAAGTCTCAGGAAAAATGTTTAAAAAATTTAATTTGTCTTAATTCAAATATGGACGCAGAACACATTCAGGGCAATTCTATTGCAATTAATAATCTTAATGAAAATATATGAAATGTTAGAAGATGAAAAAGATCAAAGGTTAACAAAAAATGAAGGATTCATCTCACTGACCTATTTTTACGTTAATCATGCACTATAAGGGTAAATTAAATGAAAATTATTAAAATCATTTCAAGGATTATGGAATGCCATTCTAATTTGGAAGCAATAAAACCACCAACTTCAATTCAATAAAAATGGAATCTATCTACATAATTTTTTGCTAATATGCCTGTTTAGATATATTTTAATTAATTTCCAAATAAGCTACTTTGCATTATAAGTAATATTGCATTATTTGTAATAAATGAAATAAACATGGTAATGAATTAATGATAAGAAAAAGCGCCACTCAAACAATCATTTCATATATTTTGATATTTTAATTTTAATTTGAATAATGAATTATTTTCCAATTTATATAATTTTTATCTGCATTTTTATTGGATATAAGTCTAATTTAAACTATATGAAATTTAAAATAAAAACATAACATTCGGGGAAACCTTTCTAATATAATTATAATTTAATTTTCAACGATTAATCCTTTAAAAATAATATATACCATTTATCATTCAATTTCAACATTTTAATCAGAAACAATATTTATAAAAGAATAACAACAAAAATATTTATTGATGAATATAAGGTAATTCCGCCGCACAGTTAATGATATTTCGAATTATATGCCTAAAATATCCTGCACAATCATTTGCTGTAACGTTATCAACTTCTAGTAACATTAATTCAGATAAATTACCAGTGGCACCTAATCGCAATCTAGAACGAATCCCATTTTTGATTTTTGAAAACGCATTTTCGATAGGATTCAGCAAATCAGAATAAGGCGCAAGAAATTTAAAATTATAATTAAATTCTGATGTAATTCTTTGGATGTCTGCTCGTTTATGCACTCTTGCATTATCTAAAATTAACCATACATTTTCTAGGCGGAGCACATCTCTTAGATGAATACATAGCTCATTAATATTGTTAGAGAAAATATCTGCATTGACAATGGAATGAGAAATTGTTTTACAATATAACATTCCACTAAGGGACATGCTTGCAATTAGCGAAATTGAACGTCCCCGAATAGTTGGGATTTGTACATTGCTACGAGTTCCTTGTTTAGATCTTAAGTAAGATCTTTTAAGATGCAAATTGAATTAAGATTTTTTCTGGCATATTGACTCTATCCAATTCTCGATGAGACAATTTCATAGTTATTTTTAAATTTTTTAAGGCTCTATTGATTGTCGGAATTGAAATGGAAAATCCATTGCCTTCCTCCTGTTCAAGGCATGCTTTAATCTCTTTTAATGTAAATTGAGGATTAATGGAGACGATGTTATCAATTTTTACTTGTATTCTTTCCGTAAGAACTGTTTTCTTAATTCCACCCCTTTTAGTTTGAACGATCACTGACTTCTTACGAAAATTTCTAACAACTGAACGTGCGGAACTATGATTAAGTTGTAGTTTATTATGGACAACTGTAGGATACATGAGGTAAATGAAGTGCGTGTTTCTATTTCCATATAGTCCATTCTTAAATTCCATCAAAGAATTTTTTTTATAATTTCCTTTAACTTCATTTCATTTGTTAATTTTAGACTATCGATCAATATTTTGTTTTATATTTGTACACGAATTTTCGACCTATAATAAAATTAATATTTACCAATAGCCTAAAAATAATATAAAAGGAATTGCGAGAGTAATATATTTAGATTAATTTGATAAAAAATTGATTTAACTTTTTTTTGTGATTTTTATTATTATTGAATATCAATATAAAATTGTTTAATTTTTTAAATATTTAAAATTATCATTAAAATACCCAATTAAATCAATCTAACATTTTCCAGCTTAATTCTCGATGACAAATGGGTTTGTAAATTTTTCCGTAAGAATTTTCTATATTTCAATCATGTTAGATTGCTGAATATCTGAATGAATATAAAAAATCAATGTTGACATCTTTGAACCAAGTTTTACAGAAAAATCTCGATAAAAACGATACTACAGAAATTAAAAGCTACTTAAACAAAATACTCGATGAAACAGCGACTAACAAATCGAAATTCAATTTATCGAATTCTACCAATGAAAATTTTTTTAAAACTCCTGAATCTTTACCGCCGAAATTGAGAAAAAGCGTTTCCAATAAGAATAACCTATCCGGGAGTATCAACATTTCTATAGAAGATAAAAATTGTTCTAAAGACTCTGTCAATCATTCCAGCGATGATATTGAATTGAAAAATGCATTACCAACCGTATCTGAAGAAGGGAAAAACATATTAGAAACAAACGAAATCATAAAAGTTACGGAAAAAATTGAATCTGTCGTCTTAAGAGATTCTGACGTGAAAGAAGAAAATATCGCAAACGAAAATTCTCCTCTGGAATCGGAACAAGTCGAAGATGGAAATTGTAAAACCAATAGGAATAGAGTTAGTAAAGAAAGTAATTTATCGAACATATTAGAAGTGAGCGAGTCGTCTTCCGATTCTCATAAATCCTCTGATAATATCATATATTCCAATTCGGGATCACTGGGGAGAGAGAAATCGGAAATATCAAGAATCGACAATGATTTACAACATCGAATGTCATTGATCGAAAAATCGATTTGCAGAAAAAGTGAATTAGAAATCAATAATTTAGAATTTGATAGAAATACGTTGCATAAAATGGATATAACGAATGAAGAAGACATTATAACTCTAAAAGAATTGAATAAAAGTAATATTGATTTTCCTCTTGCAGAAAGTACGAAGAAACCGAAATCGGATAGTGTGAAAAAAGATCCTATGGAAGATGATATTGACACTATAAGAAATTTTATGAAGCGTCCACCTAACGCAGAAAGCACTAAGAAAATTTCTGTGGATAACGCGAAGAAATCGGTTAAAGATCAAATTAAAAATCAAGAAATTGATTCAGTGGATGATTTCACATTAAAAGGATTATCGAAATATCCACCTTCCGCTGAAAGCACTAAAAAAATCAATGCAAAACCAATAATCGATAATCTTATCTCAGATGATTATTTTACACTGAAAGGATTATCGAATTATCCACCTTCTGCTGAAAGCACAAAGAAAAATAGTTTACCCGAATCTCTAGATGTTTTCATTGGTAGAAATATTAATAAACATCCAATCACTGTTGAAAGCACTAAAAATGACTGGCTTACAAATGCAAATCAAAATAACCAAAAAACTCTCACAAATGATATTGATACCGTGAAAAACTTTTCAAATCATGCCCCAACGGCTGAAAGCACTAAAAAGATCGGTTTGCAAAATAAATTGGAAAATATCGATTTCAGCGATAATCTTTGTACAATAAAAGGTTTTATCGAACGTCCACCGTGTGCAGAAAGTACGAAAATCTGTAAAAATAATCCTTCTCAGAAAATAACCGACGGGAAAGTTGATTTTGAAGAAAAGTTCACCTTAAGAAATGTTAATAAATTTCAACCGGTTGCTGAAAGTACGAAAATACCAAATGCCAATCAAATGAGAGATAAATCGAAAAATACACATATTCCCAAACTGATGCAATTTCCTCCGCTGAATAAAAACCCATTAAACAGTGACAAAAATCCATGTTCAGTGAAACCTATGAGAATTGTCAATAGTGCAAATTTGGATTCAGATTGCAAAGAAAACTCGTTGCCCATCGAATGTCACAGCAGCAACCCGGACGCACAAAATGTCAAAGGAGGGCGGGTTTATTATGAAATCATTTCATCACTAGAAAATTTGAAATAATTAATGTTTTAGAATAAATTATTATACTTGTTGTTTTCAATTGTTTGATTTGTTGATTGTTTTGTTGTAAATTTTGATCATTATTTACCTTTTCTTTATTTTCATTGTGACATGTTTAATTGTTTTTTAAATAAAAATGCTTTTAACTTTTGTCATTGCAAAAATGTGTTCCTTTTCATGTCTAGTCTCTTATATAATTGTTGTTTTGACTGTTGTCATCTTGTTAGCACTTGTCCAAGTCAAAACTGTCCGGTTGTGCGCTGATATGTTGATTTTATTCCACCTCATACTGTAACCTATCTATTGGATGACCTTCTCGTTTCTTTTTTGTCTTATTTTGGGTTATGATTCAAAAAGTAGGTAAGAAACATCGCAATAACAATATACCAGACAAAAATTTTACACAAAAAATTTTGACTCATTTATGACTCCTGTATCCTTTGCAAGTTAGATGTCACCGAATAATTTTTGTAATAATATTTTATCAGATTTATTTTGTATTGAATGTAATATATAAATCAACATAATCTCGATATATTCTGCAAATGAGGTTGCCAGCGATTATTGGTGTTCAAAGTGAACACACCTTTCCTTAGGTCATTTTTTCAGTTTATTTTCAAGGTGAACTGCTAATTATGAAGAGGCTCGTACTTTATGATATTTTTCCAATTCCTTTCACATACAAACCAATCACTTGCATGGGAGAGCCGAAAATATTTAGAAAACATCCGTTAACTTCGACTGATCTTGAAATACTAAACGAGATGTCGCAAGAACAAACTTGACGTATAAGAACGTATGACGAACGATTTGTGGGTTTCGGGTATAGTTTGTTTGTACCTGAACGTACCGGATACGGCTTGTTTGCGTAAGGGCAACATTATAGCGGTCGTATCACGTACATTCATTTGGGCGATTAACGAGAAAAGAAACTAGTATTTGACATCGTTGAAATAAACTTACTCCTTATCCTCGAATTTCGTTCTATTTCTTTGAAATCAGCTCACTTTTTAAATTTGTTTTAATTCTTCAGTAACCTTATATTTTTCTTTGTAATATTCATTTATTATTTGAAGCACAATGTTTGAAGTTATTATTGTCAAAATCTTATTTCCTTTTATACGATCTTAATACTGTGAAAGTTGATCCATTCTGTATGTTGCAATCTGATAATATTCGTTTTTAACTCTACGACCGATAATTATTCTTATTTGATTTCGACTTCCTTCTGTAATAATTCCGTTACTTTATAACCTCTAAAATATAAATATATAATTTAATATGCACTTTTAAAATGAACTTTTATTATTATCAATATGATTGTTAAACGAAAATGAGAAATTCGATTATCTGTTTTGAAAACAATATTAATAATCTTAATATTATATTTGTTTAAATCTCTAAGTAGAAAGTAAATTTGGTGTTGACATTGAAAGGAAAATCATTCACATAAGCCTAGAATTTAAAGCGCGTGGTCGAAGAGTTGTACCATGGTCGATGGGTGTGCCATGGATTTATAGAACAGTGCAGGCAGAAATATGTCGAATGGCAGGAGACTTACCTAGAAAAGTAATGTCTACATACGTTGGTGTTCATATGTTAAAAATAAAAGTTCTACCCTTGACCAGAGAGTTATTGAACGGATGACGTATTTATTCATACCACACTGAAAGAATTTCTTCGTGGAAATTTGTTTAAATAATATTGTCAAAAGAGAATCTGTAAAAAAATTAAAATTTAGAATATTTGTATAACTTTAATACCAAAAGCAGTGTAGATATAATGTATATAAATTGGTATCAGTAGTAAATAATAAATAATGACTATTAAAAAGATTAACATGTTATGAAGGCATTTGTCGTGAATGGACCATACATTTAATTCTATTTTTACACGTTATTTTTACATAAATTTCTAATTAGTTTTTTCCTGGAACGTATCTACAGCGTCTAAACAAAATTGAATGTCCTAACAATTTTTTTCTATGAATTTCTATTATCATCATATTTTTACACAAAAACATAAATAGTAAGCATTAAACAATGACTGCAAAATAAAAAGTGTGTTAAATAAATATTTATGATGTTCCGGAGTTGTTTTAGTTAATGATTATGACTTGATATCACTACTTCCAGATCAACGGATTTTAGTCGAAAGACCTTGGAGAGAAACCAGCATTCAGTTATGCCCAACTTTTAATAACCTGAAATTAATTTAAAATAATTCGAATTGAAAATAAAACTTATAAAGTTTTGAACTATTGACAATTAGTAAGTAGATACACATTTTAAATTGACTTGTCTAAATAATTAATTTAGTTATTTTATTATTAAAATGAAAGGTAAAATTAAAAAAAAACAAATTTAAAACAAATAAGTGATGAAAACACTATCAAGTTGTTTTAATTAACACAAATTTTTTACATGTATTCGTGAAATTCAGTTTGGACATTTTCCAGATTATATTTTTGACTCAAATAATTACTAGTTTTATGTAACAATAACTATTAGCTTATCGTAAATACGGGCAAAACATTTTGTGCATCTAATAGATATAATCAACAAATTTTATTATTACTATTTATCCAAAATAGTCAAAATGGGGGGGGGTGACTTTTGATAAATGAGTAGATAAAATAAATAATAGATATAAATAAAAAACTTGAAATTGACAGTATTTAAAAAAATTTAGAAATCAAAATTTGAAAACAATAAAAAATTATTTCCAATTATGGAACGTTTATAAATTACGTGACGCTTAAGGGGAAGGGGGACTTGAAATTTGTTACGGAGAGTTACAAGGGGAAGATGGGGGTTAAAGATTTTGTTACATAATACAGAGAAAGTTTCAAATAACATTTTGTTAAAAGTTTTGAAAAATCATATACTTGAAAAGTAAATTAAGTACAGTATTTGTTGACTAAATTAATGCTAAATGATTGAACATTTGTTTTGTTATATCTATAATATCATAATTTTAAATTTTTAACTATTTTATGAAAATAAAAGAAAAATTAATAATATTTAACGGCAGGGCCGTAACAAGGCATTATTGCGCCCTGTGTGGTTCATATATCTGGTGCCCATACAACCTGAATTTAAAACAGACTACTATAATAATTATAATATTCATGTTAAGATTGTTAACTATTTATTCATCTCCAGCTATTATAATAGGTAGTAAGGCTCTTAAAATTCTGTTGCTAATTGAAAAAATGACAGGAACCTTTTTGGACTAACATTTTACAAAATACACACCTACGAAGGTACGAAGACCAGTCCAATCAGCAATGTTAAAGATAGGCTAGCTAGGGCGTCGTTTTGCAGGCCATTTGATAATTTATTTTATTTATATTTTGGAATTCGATTAAAAATAGCGAAAATCTGGACATGATATGTGCTGAAAGTACGAGAGCTAAAGATGCCAAAGCCGTTTGAATGAAACTATCCAATCTTTCTTCCAATCATCATGAAGGACATTAAATTTTGTTGTACAAAAATCATCTACACAAAATATTGAATCCATTCAAAATGAAAGTCAAATCGTAAAGCCAACTGAAGCAAATCTATCTACGGAATCCGTTTCACAAAATGACGCAAAATGTCCTAAATAAATGCAATTTCTAAACCGCATTAATATCATAAAAGCTGATCTCTGTGGTTTACAATTACGTGAAAATTCAGGTCTGATTACAAATGATGAGCACAGTAAAATGAAAGCATTGAAGAAAGTAAAGGAAACGTTAGAGAAATGAATAAAAGGTTTGCACGTTAATCAAAAGCGACAAAAAGAATTCAGATTGCAAAGAAAGCGTCAACATGATCAGATGATTCAAGAAAATCCCGGATTAGCAGCAAAAATACGAATTCATTCGCTTAAAGAAAGACGATCAATCGTTAACGAGCAACCTGAATTATTATCAACGATTCTAAATATTGCTAAACGATAAACGACGTTGTGAATCATTGCTAAGATTTTGAATGAGCTCACCGATTTAAATGTATTAGAAAGCAAGTGAAAGATATAGCATACCATTAAATACAATAGTGGGTCATTTAAAAGAAAGACGTGGGATTAAATCTAAATCATTTGGTAGAAAAATTTAATAGTAGTAAAGCGTTCTATATCAACATCGTTAAGTATTTACATAACAGACTAAAAATGCATAGGTTTAAATTCAAACTTTACAAAAACCAGTCTACGCTTAACCACTAGACTGCGGAGAGTCAATAAATTGACGCGTAGTATGTCTTTTCTAAATGTCTTCAGCAGCGTGACGTTTAACGTCCTTCACCTTATACAAATAATAATCATATTAATAATAATAATAATAATAATAATAATAATAATAATAATAATAATAATAATAATAATAATAATAATAATAATAATAATAATAATAATAATAATAATAATAATAATAATAATGAAATTGCAAAGGACTATCTTATAATCGAATTTTTTTTCATTTGTATTAAATATTTATTATTCGCAGTAAAAGGCTTTAATTATTATTATTATTATTATTATTATTATTATTATTATTATTATTATTATTATTATTATTATTATTATTATTATTATTATTATTATCATTATTATAAGAACTTTGATTTCTTCCAATTTCACCACTGATTATTTTTCCATTGAATTTATTAAAAAGAAAGCTTGAAGACTATAAATCAGTGAATTTAAGACATATTTTTAAAATTCACTTGAAAAAGGCAGTGCCGAAAATTCGTGAGTATCAACAAACATCGATATATTACTGATTTATAGTCTTCAAACTCTCTTTTTAATAAATTATTATTATTATTATTATTATTATTATTATTATTATTATTATTATTATTATTATTATTATTATTATTATTATTATTATTATTATTATTATTATTATTATTATTATTATTATTATTATTATTATTATTATTATTATTATTATTATTATTATTATTATTATTATAAATAAGCATATGGTAAAAGACAGATAACAAATAGATGTATGTGAAACATGTCAAAAACTCAAGCCAGCCAATCTAGTTATTCCAAAATTGTTTACAAGTTCCATGAATATTGATTTAGCTAATTGCGATAGGCATGAATATCAATTAGTTCTGAGAATCTCTAGTTTGCTGTGATCAGTGAGATGATGAATCAGGTTTGCATCTTTTTGCATTTTGAGATATTAATAGATACTTCGACATGATTATGGAATTCTTTGAATCCATGTGCCAATATGTAAATAAGCATAACATCTATGAACATCGACTAGGATTTCGCAGTTGCCAGAACGTGAATTATATAATTATTAGTCACTCGAAGTTATATTTGAAATTATATTCCACACAATATTTGAATATTAATTATTTATAAGTCTATGCACATGTCTAAATAATCTTTAGTAACCAGGCTCTCGGAATCAGTGTCATAGGGCTTGTGGAATAGTGTGGTATATAGAGGGGTCATATCGATAAATTTATCATTTCTTTTCTGAGACAGGGATTCTTGCCCATTATATTTAGGCGACGGTACCCTAATATAAAAAAAAATATTGCAGTTTTGTACAATGATTTGACATAATGTTACGAAAAGTAAACGTATTTTTGGAGTCAAATGTGTATATTTAATAAATTAATAATATTTTAAACAAAATAATTTATATATATTAATATTTATGAAAAACCTGTTTGGTGATTTTGGAATATATTTTTAATATCATGTTCAGTATTTATCTGAAATATAGCTGTAGCACTTTTTCGACTGATGTGAAAACGAATATTAAATCTTTAACATTTTTTTTAATATTAACGATAAAGAAGAAACAGTAAATAAAATTTGACAACCGCCAAAGCAACAGTTAATTAATATTTAAAATTCTTGAATTTTGTTTTAATTTCAATTTAAATGATACATACATTTTTATGTGCGATCCGCTACTGACCGTTAAGATCTGAAAACGGACCAGTAATCGTTTTAATCTTTAAACTTATTTTCAACATCACTGTCAAAAGCCTTATCAAAATCAACTATTACGTTCATTGAAATATCCCCGACTCATATATAACACTAAAAATAAGATATAAAACCCCCAGATGGTAGATAGATTGAAGAAAAAATTATGTTAAAAAATTACAGATCTGAAACTTAATACGAATATTAAAATATGCATGAAATAAAGTATTATGAGTATCATTAAAACAAGGATCGCAAAATAATGCAGTGTAAAATATCTGAATTTTGGTTAAAACAAATATTGCTTTTCTTTTATGCCTCTTATTAGCGTTTTTTGATACTCCCTCTGTCCAAAAATGATAGTCCAGTTTGACTTTTTTTGGCAATTTCTTATTTAATGTGTTTTTACTGTAAAAGGTTTTACAAAACTGTTCAATTTTTTATATTCTCTACTGACAATCATTTTGGGAAAAAGGCTAAAATGCAACTGGAGTATCGTTTTTGGACAGAGGGAGTATATTTTATTTCAATGAACAAATTTTGATATAATACAAAATCCTGAGTCATAAGTGCAACTGAATAAATATTTAAATAAAATATACGAAAAATGTTACAAATAATTAAAATTCAAAAATATGTAAAAATTCCCTATGCGTATTAAATAAAAAATAAATAAATAAAGTTCAAAGTTTTCCCCTCAATTAATTGCAAAATTATGGAGAATAAATTAATAATACCCACCACTAGCAGAAAACCCATAGAATTGACAACAATGAAGAGCCAAATGAATTAGTTTTTTCATCAAATTTCGTGCTTATCTTCATTGTTGCCAACAGCGGAAACATCGGAAAAACAAATTAATTAATATCGATATAATATTTATATAATTAGTCAATAGTTTGGACTAAAAATTACATTAATTTTTATCTAATTTTGCAAATAAATCAATTTTTCATTTCATCTTTTTCAACATATTTTTTGCAAGTTTTCATTTTGTTTAAGACATTTTAAGCGTGGTTTTTCACAAATGAAAATTCTAAATTCTACGCGCTTCAGAAATAGAATTAAATGAGATGATTTTACGCATCAACAGTTAAAATGTTGTTTTTCCATGACGTAATAACTGTAACTGTTTGAGTGATGTTAGAAAAATTTGCAGAACGATTCGAGTTCTGCGTTTGAACACGGTTGACAGAATCATGAATTTTCAAGTCTAAAAGTGGTTCAAATTTTACGTGATTTGATAAATATTTTCAATACTTATCCGTAGATTAATTAAAATAAAATTAATTTAATTTTTTTTTAATTATTATTGGCCATGAAATTATTAGAAAATATATATTGCAAAAATATAAAAGGCTGCATAAACTGGTTATGATTAAAAATAAGGTTGCTTCTCGTAAGATAGGTTCATGGAAATAACTGTATATTTGTATAATAATTCTAATGAACTAAAGACAAAGTCTTAAGAAATTAAAGAAAAAATTCATTTTAAATAATATGCATAACAAAAATAACAAAAATAAAATATATTTTCTCATGATAATATTAATTACCAACGAAGAAGTGAGTAACAGCTTCGATTGCTGGTTTTGATAGCCGAAAAAGCAATCAAGCTTTTGAAAACAGTTTTATAGAAAGCCCATTGATACGTGGGCTACTAAAAATAATGCGCTCCTCTTCGTAAGAAAATATAGAGAATAGCAAATGGGAGCGGAGTGTCCGCCAAAGTTATACAAAAGTGTCAGAACTAAAAAAATCATTTTATTACATATATATATATATATATATATATATATATATATATATATATATATATATATATATATATATATATATATATATATATATATATATATATATATATATATATATATATATATATATATATATATATATATATTATATTTATAGTTTACATTGGAAAGGTTATCAAAGGATGCTGTCGATTAACTTTTAAGCAAACCAATTATAGATAATTCGGATATGTCTAAAAAAATATGCCTCTGATACTCCATTAGAGATATACTGTTAGATAAGTGCATCATGTTAAATTATACGGTAAGTTTATCTTCAATAAAGAAAATATTTTATAAATTATTAAATTTTTATTGATCTTTTCGAAAATATTTTTTGAATTTTTTTCTGTCAATAGAATTAAAAAATTTTAAACATTAAAACAAAGAAAAATTGTTGATAACAACTCATTCAAATAAAAACAAACAATTTCTAACCAATTACGTCGTAAAACCTCAATATATTCTATACAAGTAGTAGAGAATATGACTCAAGAATCGGAAATTCAATCAAATTATTCATTTAATGTGTGAACATCGAAATTCTAACAATAGATCCCATTTGACATCAATGGGATCAGTCAGTGGGAAAATATTTTTTGCACTTTAATAAATTCTGAAACTAAACTGAATTTTTTCAAACAAGTTTTTACAGTGAAATAGCTATTTTTATTTCTCATATAATAATAATAATATTGTTATTATTATTATTATTATTATTATTATTATTATTATTATTATTATTATTATTATTATTATTATTATTATTATTATTATTATTATTATTATTATTATTATTATTATTATTATTATTATTATTATTATTATTATTATTATTATTATTATTATTATTATTATTATTATTATTATTATGTAAATTTTTCTAAAGTATTTTATTTTTAAAATTTCGGTTGCACGAATCACATTATTTATTTGTAAAAAATATTCCTAAATTAAATATTCAAAAACAAAAAATAGCTGTTTATTTTTTCTTTAGAAAGATTTTTTTTCTTTTATTTTAAATAATTTAATTTGAATAAGTAGTAAAAACTAAAAATTACAAAATATATTTTATTTGATTGGGACGTAATGAAAGTCAGGGTAGGACACTTGTGATTCGTGTGCGATAGGTTGGTCAGGAATGTTGAAGAAAATGAAATTCTATCTATACATTGTGATACACTCCACTCTGTTATGCTGTTTATTTTGGTGCGATTTTTTTATTCGATCTTGTTCTTATGCGGTGTTTCTAATACTGCACAAAATAAACACCATAAAAACGATATGGAGTGTATTGAGAACACTCTTGGATCTGTTTATCGCCTTGAAAAATGCATTTAAAATATTGAGTAAGTCAAGCTCAAATATTCAAAATTTCTTTACTTTCCATGACAGAATTAATCTCCTATCACTTGTCAAAGAAATTCTAGACCGATAGTTTTCAAAACTCCAAACCCCAGTAAAAAATAGAACACTTTAAAATCAAGTATTGAGTTAAATAGTTCATATAAAAATTAAGTAGGTCAAGATCGTGTTGAGGATGCCTGAATAAAAAATCTAAGTTATTATAAAAGTGAGCAAAACGAGTTATTATATAAAATAAAGGGTTTGTTCTTCCAGAATTCTAAATAGCAGGAGATAAGGGAAGAATTGGAAAAAATTGTAAAAATGACAAAAAATCGATAAGAAAAACACGACAATGTCGTTTTTAATTAACAAGTACAAATTAAAAAGAGAAAAATAAAAACAAAATTCAATTTCATTATAAACTTTACTATAACGGTTAAACCTCAAGGGAAATCGGAGAAAAAGAAGAAGCTAAAATCAAATATCTTGACAGCTGTCCGAGATAAAAGAAGGATTAGTGGAAGATCATATGGATGTGACATCGAATAAAAATAAAACAACATTGAATTATCTCCAAGTGCCTAAAAAAGAGACACAAATGAAGAAAACCTAGAACAGAGGTATAATAGTAGAGGGATAGCGGCCCACTAAACCAGCGGCCCTCTGGGACAAAGACATACCCCCTACCCCCCCCCGCCATTTTAATTTTTTTTTCAAGGTCAACTTTTAAACAAAGACATATGACTCATCAAGGTCATTGAAACAAAGACCATGACTCATCCGATGACTCATTCAAGGTCATATGACTCATCCGATGACTCATTCAAGGCCATATGACTCATCCGATGACTCATTCAAGGCCATATGACTCATCCGGTGACTCATTCAAGGTCATATGACCCATCCGATGACTCATTCAAGGTCATATGACCCATCCGATGACTCATTCAAGGTCATATGACTCATCCGATGACTCATTCAAGGTCATATGACTCATCCGATGACTCATTCAAGGTCATATGACTCATCCGACGACTCATTCAAGGTCATATGACTCATCCGATGACTCATTCAAGGTCAGATGACTCATCCGATGACTCATTCAAGGTCATTCTCAAGGTCATATGAGTCATGCGATGAGTCATGCTAAATTTTTTAAAATTTAAATTCTCAGAGTTCCCGCCAATCGTTTCTATTATTTAATAGCTCATTCGAAAGGTATTTGAATGGTGAGTATTTGAGACCATCGAAGGTCTATGGAGGTTCAATAACCTTCAAAGGATCAAAAACCTTCGAATTTTTTCAAACTTTATAATATATATATATATATCAGTCGAAAGGTATTTGAGAGGTCTATCTAATGGTCATACTCTCGAAGGTGTATGGTTGGTCAATAACCTTCAAAGGGTCAAAAACCTTCGAATTTTTTCAAACTTTATAATATATATATCAGTCGAAAGGTATTTGAGAGGTCTATCTAATGGCTATACCCTCAAAGGTATATGGTGGGTCAATAACCTTCAAAGGTTATCCAAAATTAAATATTTTTCAAATCATATAATATATATATCATTCAAAAGGACTTTTGGTGGTGAGTTCGAAGGTCCAAGGGTCCAAGGTTCAAAAATTTTAAAACCTTATAATATACATATCAAACAAAAGGTATTTGAGATGTAAGTATCATGGTCATACTTTCAAAGGTTTATGAATGGTCCTGAATCTTCAAACCATCAAAGGGTCCAAAACCTTTAAAAATTATACATATAGATATATACATGTCAAATAAAAGGTAATACAAAGGTGAGTATGATGGTCATACCCTTGAAGGTCATAACCTCAAAAGGGTCCAAGGTTCAAATTTTTTAAAACCTTATAATATACATATCAAATAAAAGGTAATTTAAAGGTGAGTTCAAAGGTCCAAGGGTCGAAGGGTCCAAGGTTCAAAAATTAGAAACCTTATAATATACATATCAAACAAAAGGTAATTCAAAGATGAGTATGATGGTCCAAGTTTGAAGGTCAAATAGTCCAAGGATCCAAGGTTTAAATTTTTCAAACCTTATAATATACATATCAAACAAACGGTAATAAAAAAGTACTCATCGATGACTCATTTATTTCTTGAACAAACTCATCATTTTCAGAACAAAGACAATGACGCGCCCATGGGATTTATTATTTATTACTATCAAATGTATTATTATTATTATTTATTATTATTAATTTCAATATTATTTATTATTATTATTATTTTCGAAGATATTTTCAAAATTTATTATTAATATTATTATTATTATCATCAAGTTTTAATTATCAAGGTAATTTAAACAAAGACAATGACTCAGTCGCTGAGTCACCAAGGTCGTTCTATTTTTAGTAATAAAGACATCTATTTTTAGTAACATTTTTGATCCGATCATTGATCCGATGACTCGCCAAGGTCGTTCTATTTTTAGTAACAAAGACATCTATTTTTGTTCCAGCGGTTTATTTTTTGTTTACGTAATAATTTAATTTTGTTTAAATTGTTAATTATATAATAATATTTTTATTTTTTCTTTTAATTATCGAATACGTAATAATTTAATTTTGTTTAAATCGTTGATTATATATTATTTTTATTTTTGCTTTAATTATCGATTACGTATTAATTAAATTTTATTTAAATCGTTAATTATATAATAATATTTTAATTTTTGTTTTAATTATCGAATACGTAATAATTTAATTTTATTTAAATCGTTGATTAAATAATATTTTTTTTGTTTTAAATTTCGATTACGTAATAATTTAATTTATCATTAATATTTGGAAAGATATTACCGCCCGCGCGGAAGATGTTATTTTCAAAATTATTATTTTCAAAGTTTTAATCAATATTATTATTATTATTATATATTCCTAGTCTATCCGACAAAATATTCTGTCCCCCTATGTGTATTTGTCGTAAGGGTACTGGTCACATTCAACATGTCGCAAGAGTATTAATATTATTATTATAACTTTATAATTATTATTTTATTATTTTCTAGGTCATATTATTATTTTTCAAAATATTATTATTTTCAAGGTCATATTATTATTTTCAAAATATTACTATTTTCAAGGTCATATTATTATTTTCAAGGTCATATTATTATTTTCAAAATATTATTATTTTCAAGGTCATATTATTATTTTTCAAAATATTACTATTTTCAAGGTCATATTATTATTTTCAAAATATTATTATTTTTATTATTATTTTTATTATTATTATTATTATTATTATTATTATTATTATTATTATTATTATTATTATTATTATTATTATTATTATTATTATTATTATTATTATTATTATTATTATTATTATTATTATTAGTATTATTATTACTATTATTATTATTTGCGAAGTTCTTATTATTTTATTGTCAATGTTTTATTATTATTATTATTATTATTATTATTATTATTATTATTATTATTATTATTATTATTATTATTATTATTATTATTATTATTATTATTATTATTATTATTATTATTATTATTATTATTATTATTATTATTATTATTATTATAATTATTATTAGTATTATTATTACTATTATTATTATTTGCGAAGTTCTTATTATTTTATTGTCAATGTTTTATTATTATTTACTTAAATATTCATAAAACTTAATTTCTGCATCAATTTACGATTTTCAATATTTGATGATTATTTTCAGGAACATTTTCATAATTTTAACGTTTTCATCATTTTCAATATTTTCATCATTTTCAATATTTTCACGATTTTCAACATTTTCAGGAACATTTTCATCATTTTCAACATTTTCATAATTTTCACGATTTTCAATATTTTCATGTTTATTATGTTCAAAATTCTTATTTTATTTATAAAATATCATTTTCAAAATTATTTTCAAATTTCTTATTATTTATTTTCAAAGTATATTATTATTATTATTATTATTATTATTATTATTATTATTATTATTATTATTATTATTATTATTATTATTTTTATTATTATTATTATTATTATTATATATACTCCTAGTCTATCCGATAAAATATTTTGTCCCCCTATGGGTACTGCTCACACTCAACATGTTGCAAGGGTACTAGTCATGCTTATTATTATTGTTATACAATATGATGTTACTTAGACATTTGAAGGTTCAACCATGGTTACAATTTCTACATTTTGAAAACGCTAATTTGATTGGCTATCTCAATTTTTATAAATGTAAAAACAAAAGTAATTTAGTTATTAAGAAATTTATTTATTACTAATAAGTAAAACTGTTGAATATGATTGTGTAAATCACAAAACACATTTGGTAACTTTATTATTTTGTCAATATTTTTTATATATGTCATTTATAGCAAGGAAATCCTACTAGAAATAAGGAAAATTAAGTCCAACCTATTCCGAAGATAAGCGTTCATTGAAATTTTTTAACAACACAGTTGAAGATTTTATAAATAATCATGACACTTACACTGATAAGGAAATCATAAATATTTTAAAAATTTTCAAACATTCCTCTATTGAATATTTGATTGATTTATTTAATTATGATAAATGCATTTTGAAGTTATCTAGTTATTTAATGTATTTAGGAAAAACAGTGGTAAACAACGATTCACTGAATGAATACTTTTGGAGTTGCATATATTTAAGGTTAAAACCGGGATATAGTAGATTCATTTATGAATGGATTGCAAAAACCGATTTGATTGAAAATAAGCTAACAGAAAAACTGAACGATGTTAAGAAAAAGTATTTAACTTATTCAATTTATAAAGAAAATCAAGTTTCGGTTTTATATTTACCATGTGGTCACGTAATTGTTTGTTCTAAGTGTCACGAGAAGAATGTTCGCAATTGTCAAACCTGTTCAATACTGATTAATAAATATCATACTATATACATGTAAGTTCTCAATACAAATCAATACAATACAATATCAAAGTTAAATGAATTATTACCATACATAATGACGGTACTATAATATAGGAAATTTTCAAACATTGAATAATATGAAATCATCTTTGTAATTAAATATATTGGGCGCAACTACAAAATAGTGATGATATGATGAAGGGAATGGTATTTATAATATTATTTTTAGATTATTCAAAATGAAATATACCCATGAGTTCATCAAAATGGAAAAAGATCTTCGCAAGAACCATGAAGATGCTGGATGTATCGGTTATTATTGTTTCGGAAATAAATGTTTTAATTTTTTTTTTTATAAATTTATTGTTTTATTGTAAAACATTTTGATTAAAACACATTTATTATTAATTCATTTTGTTTTAATTTTTCTATTAATTTTTTTTTATATAGTGTTATTTATATATATGGAAATTTACAATTATATATACAATTATATTTATAATTATTATAAA
Source organism: Schmidtea polychroa (assembly GCA_959609185.1). Lineage (NCBI taxonomy): Eukaryota > Metazoa > Platyhelminthes > Tricladida > Dugesiidae > Schmidtea > Schmidtea polychroa. Next base: position 48,531 of record CAUHTR010000814.1, on the reverse strand, counting down.
TCATAATGACTAAATGATGCTTTTCTTCTGTCCATTGATTCTCCTCTGATATTACTGCCATAATCATCTTCGACAAAATGTAAATTTAATATTTCTAGTGTTTTTGTTAATCATGCCCATTTATTGCAAAGTCTTTGTTAATTATGCACTTGTATTGCAAATTTATTAGTCATACAATTATATTATTTTTTCATACCCTGACATAATTATTTTTAATTTTATTATTATTTAATTTAACAATACCATATAGCAATTTTTTTTTTGGCAATTTAGTGAAAGGTACATGGTTATTTTAAATATAGGAATTTCTTAAGTAAAATATTTCCAGATAAATTTACCAATTTAGTTAGAAATCCCTGGTTTTGGCTGTACCATTTAATTAAAATATTCTTGGATTCATAACAATTTTTATATAGTTGATACATATACCAATTATTTCAATTATTTAACTAGAAACATAACAGAATTCTTAGGTAATATAGTATTTTTGTGTATTTTTTAGTTAATTTATAAATATTATCTGACATTTTGATGTATCAATATACAACAAATTAATCAATAAAAGCCATAGCATATTGTAAGTTTTTATATATATAGTCTGAATTTATCCGACAAAATATTCTGTCCCCCTATGTGTATTTGTCGTAAGGGTACTGGTCACATTCAACATGTCGCAAGGGTATATTAATTAAGGCATATGTATATTAGTTAAAAATTCTTAGGTAATTTAGTGAGATATGTATAATCATTAATAACAAAATATATTCATTGATAATTTTGGTAGAAAGTCTTTATCATTTGGAGTAAATTTCTGTCTTTGTTCTAGTCAAAAAGGAGTCATAATAGAAACAAGATCAATTGGTTATCATTTAACCCAATTAAGGTGCTTATTAGTTAGAAATATAGGGTTACAATTCTTTTCTAATTTAATGAGATGATCATTGAGTGTAATATATCTTTGTGAGAAATATATGGTTAACATTTTTAAATAGGGATTTTTGAGTAACTTTTACCAAAATAGGGATATTTTGTGCAAATAATTTAAGAATATTGGTTAACTTTGTCATTTTTAGTCATTTAAAATAATATTTAGCAAAGGTAATTTAGAAAAATATCATTGAAAGATTTATCCATCCGATAACAATATTCCGTACTTTACCTTTAATATTCAACCGATTTAATTTCTAGAAATCAAATTAAAATCATAAAATTCCTTCAATAAAGATCAATTTTCTTTAGCTGTTGTCGATTTCCAACTTTTAAGTCAATATTTCTCAAGTTTTGTCACTGATATCCCCACAATGAATAAAATAACTTCTTAAATAAAATAATTTAAAGCCTTTGATATCAATCCCAATTAATTCTAAAGATTTCAAATATTTCATTGTCAAAACCAAGTGATCATTAACCCTAAACGACTTAATAAAACAGTGGATAATTAATAAAAAACTGGTTCTAAAACATAAATTACTGTGCAATAACATTCATCACGACCTAATAAACCTCTAAAATGATATAATTTCACTGGAATTATTATTAATTCATAGCTAAATACTGACTATTTCTCTTGAAAATTTTACCAATAAGAACATTGTCGATTTAAATAGAGATTTCAAAACATGACCACCTTAACCGATCCCTCACCAAATATTTTTACCCTTTAAATACCCCCTTAAAAATCATATATTACCATATTAACTGAACCTTCACTAAATCCAACCGACTTTAATATATCAATTCTCTTAAAATTCATACAAAATTCTTCAAAATATGAATTTTATTTAATTGTTACAGACATTCTTCCATTGAAATAATTAGTATCTAAATTCATGTAGTGAGAGCCCACTAAAAGATCAAAATTCACTAAAATCAATATTTTCTACAAATATTTCACCACATTTACCATCAAAAACCTAACTAGAGATGAAATATATTGATCATAATTCTTCATCGATTCAGCCAATTATATAGCAATTATAACGTGATATATCTTTCAAAATCACAAATTTCAGTATATTTTACAATAATTTTCAAGTAGATTTCAAATATATCATCATGATAAAATTAGCTGGTTTCAACTTTAGATTTTCAATATTTAAAAGTTCATCAATATTCTTAGAAAATATAGGAAAAAATTATATAGTCAAATTCAATACAAAGTCATCATAAAAATTAATCACTTGATTATTGTAAAAACTCTAATTATTAACCTACCTGTCATTAAAATAATTTTTATTTAAAATTAAATTTAAAAACAAGTCAATAAAATATAGCAAATTATCAAGAAATTAATTAAATTTGTCTTATAATTAACATTAAAACCTTAAATTTTTAAATATTCTTTTAATTACTCACAAAAGGGTTAGTAATAATGTTAGTAAAATCCCACTAACTCTAAAAATTACCAATGAATTTAATGCTAAATAATAACCAAAAATTTGCCTCATTAAAACACACCAGTACCTTTACGACGATTACCCTTACGAGCAGTACCCATATAGGGAGAAAATATCTTGTCGGATAAACTCAGAATATATATAATAAAACGAATTAGTATTTCGATCTATATATGTTTTGAAAATTGTTGATTGTTTAAATTTAATTGCTCTATGTACATGCTCAACTTCCGCACCTAATTCTATATACAGCTTGAGAAGCCGCCAATGAAGAACATGGTTCTTCTTATGCCAATATGATGTTGTGTTAGTGTAATTGTTAATTAATAATAGACCTGCTGCTATTGGCTTGTGTATTTGGTGATGATTTATATCCCCAGGTAAAATAGCCTCAAAGTCCGCGTATATTACGAACGGTGGGGTAATCATCTTTGAATAATCTTTAAACGTTAAATTTTTATTTTTAGGGAGCGTGTAAAGGGTGGTTCCTATTTGATTTTTAGCGCACAATGCAACATGTACCTTAAAAGTTTTGACCCGATAAAAACCATTTAAACAATGAGGGCACCATCTAACTCTAATTCTAGTATTACATTCGATGGTTGAATGACCATTCATTAATCGGTTTAAATTAAAAATTGCGGTGTAATGATAATTATCACCGTCTTGTAGGAGTAAAAGATTAATAGGATTCCCTTCGGTAACCTTAGATCTATGAATTATATTTAGGTGTGGATGATGAGGTACATAATCTATATCATTATTTATTTTATTTCCTGTTATTGTGGGTTTATATTCAAAAACATTGATTGCCAATTTTAAATCTATGTTATTTCTTTCAAATTTCGGGATGTTGCATAACCTCATTGGGCAATCAGTAATGGGATAATAATTTAGTTCGTCTAAGTAATTAGTATAATTGGAAACACGCTCCCTGTGATTTAAAATTATATCACGCTTTAATAGTGATAAAACACTATATATAAAACAAGCATTATCATTGTTTCTTACATTTACAATTGCTTTCTTTTTATATATTGCCGCTGGTGTAGGTATAAAACTATGGCCAGCTAATCGACTTATAGGGTAAAATGTGGTCAAAATAAAATCAAGTTCCTTAATCTTTACAACCCTCCATCCGCTACCTAAATAAGTAAATTTTTCAATTTTCTCATTTAATCGACTCACACCATCGATAAGAAAATTGTCGGAAAAAACACTCGCACTATTTGAAAAGAAATTATCTTTAATTTCTCCATCTTTTTCAAATTGAATAAGAACTGTAAACTGGACTTTTACAGATCCCATCTTTTCAATTTCCACATTAATTTTATTTATAATTTTATCCGTAAGGGAGATTTGAATTAAGTTTTAATGTTCTAAATCAAATCGAATATTTTTACGGGAACCCTTTAAATCTATCTCTATTTCAGGTTCATCATTTATATCTATTTGAATATTTTCTATATTGTTTATCGAACCCCCTATTTGGGTATTTAATAATTCAGATTCATCATCACTTATCACGATGGTTGATAATTTTATAATTTTAGTAGGGATACACGGAACAGTATTTACAGCAGGTCTTTTAGATTTTTTATTATTTCGATTATTTGTATTATTATTTGTATTATTATTATTATTATTATTTGTATTATTATTTGTATTATCTATATTTCTATTATTTGTATTATTAATATTTCCATTATTTGTAATATTATTATTATTTGTACTATTTCCATTATTTGAATTATTATTATTTGTATTATTTCGGTTATTTGTATTATTATTTATATTATTTGTATTATTTCGGTTATTTGTATTATTATTTCTGTTATTGTTATTATTATTATTATTATTATTATTATTATTATTATTTCTGTTATTATTGTTATTATTATTATTATTATTATTATTATTATTATTATTATTATTATTATTATTATTATTATTATTATTATTATTATTATTATTATTATTATTATTAATATTATTATTATTTGTATTATTATTCTTATTAGTTTTCGCATAAATTATATTAAAAAGGGTCTTTTTATTCAATACAAATTGATTTAAGTGGGTGTAATGCCCCTTATAAAAATCTATGTATTTTAAATCTTGGGCAGTTTCGCATTTGGGGCAAATAAAAAAGTTGGTGCCATAGAATCTATGACCATAGTAAAGCTTCATTACTTTATGGCATGCAGAGCTATGTCCAATTGAGGATTGACAATATCGTTGATATAGTTTGCCTAATAAATTTTTAAAAAATAATTAAATTACAATCTAAAATTTTTGAATATATATATCATTTCGATTGTATTTGTTCAAAAATAACATTAATTAATACATTTTATTAGACTAATATAATTTACATAAAATATCTATATATTTATTGTTATAAATCTATAACAGTTATTGATATTTATTTCATTTCTAATAAAAAAAAACGTAAAAATGAAATAAATATTAATAATTGTAAAATAATCTGAAATTGGTAATTGTAAACTAAAATGAATCATATGAATTATTATTAATATTATTAATATCATAGGTTGGTAGTCGCATGCTGAATGCAAACTATGTGAAAGATATAAATTATTATTAACATCATTATTATTATCATTATCATTATTATTATTATTATTATTATTATTATTATTATTGGTTTTGACAATGAAATATTTGAAATCTTTAGAATTAATTGGGATTGATATCAAAGGCTTTAAATTATTTTATTTAAGAAGTTATTTTATTCATTGTGGGGATATCAGTGACAAAACTTGAGAAATATTGACTTAAAAGTTGGAAATCGACAACAGCTAAAGAAAATTGATCTTTATTGAAGGAATTTTATGATTTTAATTTGATTTCTAGAAATTAAATCGGTTGAATATTAAGGGTAAAGTACGGAATATTGTTATCGGATGGATAAATCTTTCAATGATATTTTTCTAAATTACCTTTGCTAAATATTATTTTAAATGACTAAAAATGACAAAGTTAACCAATATTCTTAAATTATTTGCACAAAATATCCCTATTTTGGTAAAAGTTACTCAAAAATCCCTATTTAAAAATGTTAACCATATATTTCTCACAAAGATATATTACACTCAATGATCATCTCATTAAATTAGAAAAGAATTGTAACCCTATATTTCTAACTAATAAACACCTTAATTGGGTTAAATGATAACCAATTGATCTTGTTTCTATTATGACTCCTTTTTGACTAGAACAAAGACAGAAATTTACTCCAAATGATAAAGACTTTCTACCAAAATTATCAATGAATATATTTTGTTATTAATGATTATACATATCTCACTAAATTACCTAAGAATTTTTAACTAATATACATATGCCTTAATTAATATACCCTTGCGACATGTTGAATGTGACCAGTACCCTTACGACAAATACACATAGGGGGGACAGAATATTTTGTCGGATAAATTCAGACTATATATATATAAAAACTTACAATATGCTATGGCTTTTATTGATTAATTTGTTGTATATTGATACATCAAAATGTCAGATAATATTTATAAATTAACTAAAAAATACACAAAAATACTATATTACCTAAGAATTCTGTTATGTTTCTAGTTAAATAATTGAAATAATTGGTATATGTATCAACTATATAAAAATTGTTATGAATCCAAGAATATTTTAATTAAATGGTACAGCCAAAAACCAGGGATTTCTAACTAAATTGGTAAATTTATCTGGAAATATTTTACTTAAGAAATTCCTATATTTAAAATAACCATGTACCTTTCACTAAATTGCCAAAAAATTTGCTATATGGTATTGTTAAATAAAATAATAATAAAATTAAAAATAATTATGTCAGGGTATGAAAAAATAATATAATTGTATGACTAATAAATTTGCAATACAAGTGCATAATTAACAAAGACTTTGCAATAAATGGGCATGATTAACAAAAACACTAGAAATATTAAATTTACATTTTGTCGAAGATGATTATGGCAGTAATATCAGAGGAGAATCAATGGACAGAAGAAAAGCATCATTTAGTCATTATGATTTATAATAATTGTAAATATAATTGTATATATAATTGTAAATTTCCATATATATAAATAACACTATATAAAAAAAAATTAATAGAAAAATTAAAACAAAATGAATTAATAATAAATGTGTTTTAATCAAAAAGTATTACAATAAAATAATAAATTTATAAAAAAAAAATTAAAACATTTATTTCCGAAACAATAATAACCGATACATCCAGCATTTTCATGGTTCTTGCGAAGATCTTTTTCCATTTTGATGAACTCATGGGTATATTTCATTTTGAATAATCTAAAAATAATATTATAAATACCATTCCCTTCATCATATCATCACTATTTTGTAGTTGCGCCCAATATATTTAATTACAAAGATGATTTCATATTATTCAATGTTTGAAAATTTCCTATATTATAGTACCGTCATTATGTATGGTAATAATTCATTTGACTTTGATATTGTATTGATTTGTATTGAGAACTTACATGTATATAGTATGATATTTATTAATCAGTATTGAACAGGTTTGACAATTGCGAACATTCTTCTCGTGACACTTAGAACAAACAATTACGTGACCACATGGTAAATATAAAACCGAAACTTGATTTTCTTTATAAATTGAATAAGTTAAATACTTTTTCTTAACATCGTTCAGTTTTTCTGTTAGCTTATTTTCAATCAAATCGGTTTTTGCTATCCATTCATAAATGAATCTACTATATCCCGGTTTTAACCTTAAATATATGCAACTCCAAAAGTATTCATTCAGTGAATCGTTGTTTACCACTGTTTTTCCTAAATACATTAAATAACTAGATAACTTCAAAATGCATTTATCATAATTAAATAAATTAATCAAATATTCAATAGAGGAATGTTTGAAAATCTTTAAAATATTTATGATTTCCTTATCAGTGTAAGTATCATAATTATTTATAAAATCTTCAACTGTGTTGTTGAAAAATTTCAATGAACGCTTATCTTCGGAATAGGTTGGACTTAATTTTCCTTATTTCTAGTAGGATTTCCTTGCTATAAATGACATATATAAAAAATATTGACAAAATAATAAAGTTACCAAATGTGTTTTGTGATTTACACAATCATATTCAACAGTTTTACTTATTAGTAATAAATAAATTTCTTAATAACTAAATTACTTTTGTTTTTACATTTATAAAAATTGAGATAGCCAATCAAATTAGCGTTTTCAAAATGTAGAAATTGTAACCATGGTTGAACCTTCAAATGTCTAAGAAACATCATATTGTATAACAATAATAATAAGCATGACTAGTACCCTTGCAACATGTTGGGTGTGAGCAGTACCCATAGGGGGACAAAATATTTTATCGGATAGACTAGGAGTATATATAATAATAATAATAATAATAATAAAAATAATAATAATAATAATAATAATATTAATAATAATAATAATAATAATAATAATAATAATAATAATAATAATAATAATAATAATAATAATAATAATAATAATAATAATAATAATAATAATAATAATAATAATATACTTTGAAAATAAATAATAAGAAATTTGAAAATAATTTTGAAAATGATATTTTATAAATAAAATAAGAATTTTGAAGATAATAAACATGAAAATATTGAAAATCGTGAAAATTATGAAAATGTTGAAAATGATGAAAATGTTCCTGAAAATGTTGAAAATCGTGAAAATATTGAAAATGATGAAAATATTGAAAATGATGAAAACGTTAAAATTATGAAAATGTTCCTGAAAATAATCATCAAATATTGAAAATCGTAAATTGATGCAGAAATTAAGTTTTATGAATATTTAAGTAAATAATAATAAAACATTGACAATAAAATAATAAGAACTTCGCAAATAATAATTATAGTAATAATAATACTAATAATACTAATAATATTAATAATAATAATAATAATAATAATAATAATAATAATAATAATAATAATAATAATAATAATAATAGTATTTTGAAAATAAAAATATGACCTTGAAAATAATAATATTTTGAAAAATAATAATATAAACCTTGAAAATAATAATATTCTGAAAAATAATAATATGACCTTGAAAATAATAATACGACCTTGAAAATAATAATATGACCTTGAAAATAATAATATGACCTTGAAAATAATAATATTTTGAAAATAATAATATGACCTTGAAAATAATAATATTTTGAAAAATAATAATATGACCTTGAAAATAATAATATTTTGAAAAATAATAATATGACCTTGAAAATAATAATATTTTGAAAAATAATAATATGACCTTGAAATTAATAATACGACCTTGAAAATAATAATATTTTGAAAATAATAATATGACCTTGAAAATCGTAATATTTTGAAAAATAATAATATGACCTTGAAAATAATAATATTTTGAAAAATAATAATATGACCTTGAAAATAATAATATTTTGAAAAATAATAATATGACCTTGAAAATAATAATATTTTGAAAATAATAACATGACCTTGAAAATAATAATATTTTGAAAAATAATAATATGACCTTGAAAATAATAATATTTTGAAAAATAATAATATGACCTTGAAAATAATAATATTTTGAAAAATAATAATATGACCTTGAAAATAATAATATTTTGAAAAATAATAATATGACCTTGAAAATAATAATATTTTGAAAAATAATAATATGACCTAGAAAATAATAAAATAATAATTATAAAGTTATAATAATAATATTAATACTCTTGCGACATGTTGAATGTGACCAGTACCCTTACGACAAATACACATAGGGGGACAGAATATTTTGTCGGATAGACTAGGAATATATAATAATAATAATAATATTGATTAAAACTTTGAAAATAATAATTTTGAAAATAACATCTTCCGCGCGGGCGGTAATATCTTTCCAAATATTAATGATAAATTAAATTATTACGTAATCGAAATTTAAAACAAAAAAAATATTATTTAATCAACGATTTAAATAAAATTAAATTATTACGTATTCGATAATTAAAACAAAAATTAAAATATTATTATATAATTAACGATTTAAATAAAATTTAATTAATACGTAATCGATAATTAAAGCAAAAATAAAAATAATATATAATCAACGATTTAAACAAAATTAAATTATTACGTATTCGATAATTAAAACAAAAAAATAAAAATATTATTATATAATTAACAATTTAAACAAAATTAAATTATTACGTAAACAAAAAATAAACCGCTGGAACAAAAATAGATGTCTTTGTTACTAAAAATAGAACGACCTTGGCGAGTCATCGGATCAATGATCGGATCAAAAATGTTACTAAAAATAGATGTCTTTATTACTAAAAATAGAACGACCTTGGTGACTCAGCGACTGAGTCATTGTCTTTGTTTAAATTACCTTGATAATTAAAACTTGATGATAATAATAATAATATTAATAATAAATTTTGAAAATATCTTCGAAAATAATAATAATAATAAATAATATTGAAATTAATAATAATAAATAATAATAATAATACATTTGATAGTAATAAATAATAAATCCCATGGGCGCGTCATTGTCTTTGTTCTGAAAATGATGAGTTTGTTCAAGAAATAAATGAGTCATCGATGAGTACTTTTTTATTACCGTTTGTTTGATATGTATATTATAAGGTTTGAAAAATTTAAACCTTGGATCCTTGGACTCTTTGACCTTCAAACTTGGACCATCATACTCATCTTTGAATTACCTTTTGTTTGATATGTATATTATAAGGTTTCTAATTTTTGAACCTTGGACCCTTCGACCCTTGGACCTTTGAACTCACCTTTAAATTACCTTTTATTTGATATGTATATTATAAGGTTTTAAAAAATTTGAACCTTGGACCCTTTTGAGGTTATGACCTTCAAGGGTATGACCATCATACTCACCTTTGTATTACCTTTTATTTGACATGTATATATCTATATGTATAATTTTTAAAGGTTTTGGACCCTTTGATGGTTTGAAGATTCAGGACCATTCATAAACCTTTGAAAGTATGACCATGATACTTACATCTCAAATACCTTTTGTTTGATATGTATATTATAAGGTTTTAAAATTTTTGAACCTTGGACCCTTGGACCTTCGAACTCACCACCAAAAGTCCTTTTGAATGATATATATATTATATGATTTGAAAAATATTTAATTTTGGATAACCTTTGAAGGTTATTGACCCACCATATACCTTTGAGGGTATAGCCATTAGATAGACCTCTCAAATACCTTTCGACTGATATATATATTATAAAGTTTGAAAAAATTCGAAGGTTTTTGACCCTTTGAAGGTTATTGACCAACCATACACCTTCGAGAGTATGACCATTAGATAGACCTCTCAAATACCTTTCGACTGATATATATATATTATAAAGTTTGAAAAAATTCGAAGGTTTTTGATCCTTTGAAGGTTATTGAACCTCCATAGACCTTCGATGGTCTCAAATACTCACCATTCAAATACCTTTCGAATGAGCTATTAAATAATAGAAACGATTGGCGGGAACTCTGAGAATTTAAATTTTAAAAAATTTAGCATGACTCATCGCATGACTCATATGACCTTGAGAATGACCTTGAATGAGTCATCGGATGAGTCATCTGACCTTGAACGAGTCATCGGATGAGTCATATGACCTTGAATGAGTCATCGGATGAGTCATATGACCTTGAATGAGTCATCGGATGAGTCATATGACCTTGAATGAGTCATCGGATGAGTCACATGACCTTGTATGAGTCATCGGATGAGTCATGGTCTTTGTTTCAATGACCTTGATGAGTCATATGTCTTTGTTTAAAAGTTGACCTTGAAAAAAAAATTAAAATGGCGGGGGGGGGTATGTCTTTGTCCCAGAGGGCCGCTGGTTTAGTGGGCCGCTATCCCTCTACTTATAATGAATGTTTTATATAAATTTAGATTTTCCCTATGCAGATTTAACATACTTTTAATTTGACCTATTTCACTTATATGCGAATTCAAAATCAAAACAGTACTATAATAATTAATGTTCATGTTAAGATTTTTAACAATGTATTTATCTCCAGCTATTATAATAGGTAGTAATGCTCTTAAAATTCTGTTGCTAATTGAAATAATGACAGGAACCCATTTTGTGGACTAACAGTTTACAAAATACACACATACGAAGGCATGCTAATGAACCAGTCCAACCAGTAATGTTAATGACAGGCTAACTAGGGTGTAGTTTTTTTCGTGCATGCTATTTGATAATTTCTTTATTTTTTGGTAACATTAAAAAATAAATACTTTTTAATAAATACTATATATATTGAAGTTATTAAAGGTGTGTAGTTTAAATTAGAAATTTATATATATATATATATATATATATATATATATATATATATATATATATATATATATATATATATATGATCTGCATAAATTAAAAATTTTATACTTGCTCTACTTTATTTTGACCTACTTAATTTTAAAATATTATATCTGACAAACTTTTTTCTAGGAAGAATTGATCTATATCTGACGGGGAAACATCTATCTATTTATATATTTCACGACTTTGAATATTTAACAATTTTATTTTCATAAGTGTACCTTAACTATTGCAAACCCTTTGCTAGAATATTCCCAATGAGACTCATTGAATTTTTAATTATAGAAAGTGTGTTGTGGTGGCATTTCGAGCTTGCTTGTTGTCAGTGACCTACTTTATTTTCCTTCCACCGCATAAATTTCTAGTTTGATTTTTTCGTACCTTAGTGATTGAAAAAATTAAATCTATACAAGTTTTTTTATTGGATTAATTTTATATATTAAGATTTATTCAATGTGCCTTAATAATTGAAATATGGTGGGAAAAAAGTAAAATATTAATATTTAGGAATAAAATATCTCACCCTAGAAAATGAATATACAACGTTATATTATACAGTGAAGAAATCTCGGGAGAAAAAAGCAAATAACATATCAAAACTGTTCTCAGTCCCACAATCTGTGTGAACACAAATATTGTTTATTCAGATATGAAGATAAATAAATTTTCCTAAGAAAAAAGCATTTATCAAACAATTACAAACATGAATAATTTGTTGGGAAAATGTAGAAATTATTAAAAACCGAAATTTCTTAAAATTATCAAAAAATCGTTTCGATATTAAATTCAAAATTGTTAAATAGTAATTCTTATTATTTGAAAGAACTATTTAAAATAATAAAACAAAGAACGTGATAATGTTTAATAAGAATAATCGATAATTCTTTCCCAACCTCAGTTGATTATTCATTTAGATAGTCAATTATTTGCATACTGTTCATACAACACGGCATCAGTACTCATCAGCTATACGCTCAATTATATTGAACGCACACCAACACTTGGATATCTTCATCTAATTAAATTACTCAGTCAGTAGACAAACAATTGAATACACACATCAACAATTTTTGTTTCCATTTTACAGTTATCACATACATATTTAACATATATATATATATCGCACATTGATTGGTACAATCCTCTCAACATGCATTTTTGATCCCTTGTTCAACTGTGCCTACGCGCTAGTGCGCGTGTGTGTGTTTGTATTTTTAACAAATACTTCGAATTAGAGAACAATGATAATTATAGTTTGCTTGGAATGATAAATTAATATTTTACGTTTACTATTTTCAAATTTGGTAATTTGACTCTGTTATTTGCACGTTTATGCTAATAAGTTTGCTCAAGTTCTATTGTTTTCCCAACTAGCCTGAATTGAATAGGAAAATTCAAGGAAAGCATTTATAATATTGTATTGAATTTTTATTTGATTAAAAATTGATCTTCATAATATTCGTGACGGTGCCTTGGTGTACCAACGGTGTCTCTGATCCAGCGCTTTATAGAAATTAGTGAAAGAATTCTGTATATTGAAAACCAATCACAAAGTCGATTATACCTGCTTAGTGGCAAGACTAATGTCACCTTAACCGTTCGGGTCCCGCTTAGTATGATTACACTGTTCAACTTTCATATTGAAAATACCCATTACATTTCGACGCTGTGAACAATTGATTGTATTCAGATTCTGCATCTTTCACAAGCAAATTTTGAGACCAGCAAATATCAGAAAACTGTTAAAAACTTGTTGATTATATATAATAGCCAGAACATGTTGTAAACGTAATGTATGCCAATGGAGGACATTAGTTAAATGTAACACTTTTCTCTTTTCCCCCCTGTTTTTAAATCAATATATGATTTATTTAAATTATCACTTGTGCTCACATTAATTCGACAAATATTGTAGTTAATAGCCTTCTACAGCAGCGGTTCTCAACCTTTTCCTTAGTTGTACCCTCAAGAGAAAAAGTATATTTATGAAATGAAGAATATTTATTTTAGTTGCTAACGTTCTAAAATTGAAACATGACGTCATATAGAACAAGAAATTCTAATCAACAAAAAAATTATTATTGTATTTATTGTGTAACATTGGTAAGATAATGGGGATGCGCGTACCCCCTTGCAACATGTTATATTTTGTATTACAATATTAGAGTATAAAAACATTATATTCAATGTTACATAATAATAATCGTAAAGCAGACATTTACTAGGTCTATAAAAACACAACAATATAATAACACAACCATGTAATTTTATTTAAGATAATCCGTTATTCTTTTCTGTACGGACTTTGAATTGAAAATTTTTCTTTCAAAATATGTCTTAAGGACGTCTAAAGAATCAACAATGGGTAAACTTGAAGCATCATCAACAATTAAATATCGTTCAATATTCTGCAAAAACACTTCCTCCCGTTCCAAATCATCACAATATTCAACTTCTTCTCTCTGAAATGCAACCTCCTCGGTAATTTCATCATCATTTAATGTTCCGTGGCAAGATAAATCATTATCTATATCAAAGAAATCAACAAATTGGGGATCAATTTCCTGAGATTGTGGCATCTCATTCTCATATGCCACATCATCAATATTGTTTATTACAATTCCAGCTTTATCAAAACAACTTCTAAATATATTCACGGGTAATGATTTCCAAGCCCTATTAATATTTAAAATTGCATGAAGTTGAATTAAAATATATAAAAAGTTTGAATAGAAAATAAATCATGTAGAATTTAATGAACTAAGTTTGAATAAATGTGATTTTTTTATGTGACTTTGAACTAAGGCGGTGCAACGAAATTTTTTTCTAATACACCCTTTTGCAATGAATAGATACATCTATAATATTTAAAAAATCAATAAGTTTATATACACGTTTGCAGTGAACAAACGCATCTATAATGTAAAAATAAAATCAATGCGTGTACATTATATAAACACACAAACTTACCTGCGTGCTGATTTTTAATGTTGCAATGAATAAACGCATTTAATATAGAAAAAATAAACTGACACACACAAACGCAACCCATAGTAGAAAATGCTTGCGAAATTTCGGTATGTTGAATCGCTGTAATGAATAAATGCACTATAATCATTTACAGAAATTTTTAGAAAAAATTGGCGAAAATTCCGAAAACTTAACTTTGAGTTGTAGAAATAATGATGACATAATTTATTTATTTTCAGTTTCTAACCGATTCAATAGTTTTTTAGTATTTCACATTGTCTTATTTAGATCTATTTATGTTGTCCAATATTTTCACCAATTTTTTCAGGATATTTCTTACTTTTTTAATGCATTTTAAGAAATTATTTAGGTATTATGCGATTTTTTGTGTACATGGAACGTATCTATCATTTTGTATAAAAATAAATGTATTTTCTTGTGCAAATTTCCATGGCACGTATCTACTGCATAAAAAGAGAATTAAGTGCATTCAATTAGGTAAAATAATTCAAAAATAGAATTTCTATGGTCTAATATATCAGAAAGTTACAATAAAGTAAATTAATGGTAAAATAAGAAAATAAGAAATTTTTAAATTAAGATTTGGTTAATTCAAGAATTGATGCATTTTTTAAAAATTAATTTATAAGTAAATTAAATTCTTATGGCATAAATATTTGCTAACAATAACTCTTCCATATAGAAAGATTATGAACATAAAAAGAACACACAACGTCATTCATGTAGTGCCTGGAACATGTAAATTTAATTTTGTTAATTTTTTTTTAATTATTTCAATTAAAATTACAAATGCATGATTGATTTAAGAAACAAAAATTACGTTTTTCTACAATATATTTCGACAGACTCTCTGTCATCTTCAGGTAGAATTGAAAATCAAACTAAATAAATACAAATTGCTCTCTTTTAAACAAACTAATTAACTAATTCATTAATTTTTTTAAAATTAATTTCGCTAAAAATTCACAAAATTGTGTTTTTTCAAATCAAACTTTAAAAATTATAAAAATTTTAAAACTCACAAAAGTTGAAATCAAACAACATTCTAATAAATTTTCCACAAAATGGTGTTTACTAATATTAATCAATTCCTTCAGTCGATAGTGATCAGGAACTTGAAAACGGAGATGACGGACAGTCATTCCAATGTATGTGGCATTGCACCCATGACATAAATATTCATAACCAAGATCCGTTTTCAAGTTCCTGAAGTTTTCTCCTTTCATATTAGTAGTGGCAAGTGAAGAGTATAAACCAAGCTAAATATCCCAGGATATACAATATTACATAACATTTGTTTAGGCACTTCAAGACTAAATATATTAAATAATTCATGCATATTCTATTAATAATAAATGGTAAAATTTAATTTTTGAAAAAATAAAAAGTCAACCGTCCAGGGATTTGAACTCACAACTCTCCGACATCATCAAAAATCAAAAAGAATGCTCGCTAACTGAATCACAATTCTCACAAAACATTTATCATTTTATTATATACATATTTATTTTATTATAATCATTAGAAAAGTCATACATACTGGTATTTGAACTCAATGATGACAATCAATGTGATAATCACTCAACTATAATTCAACTAGAAATAATATTAATAATAATAATGTTTCGACCAGTCAGAGGGGGAATGTCACTCACCTCTGACTGGCAGTTTGTTGGACGCTTCTTTTGTTTCGCGTCTGTGTGCGCGGTCTGAATTGGTCGAGTATTGTTGGTGTGCGCACACAGACGCGAAGAGTTGGTAGGTTTGGTATTTTGTAATTATAATTTTGATTAGTTTTGTAGATTGATTTTGTGTTTGGTAGAAATTTGATTTGATTTTGTGAATTGGTTTTTCTGGGTGGAGTTGTTTGAATTGTCGGAAATTTCTGGAATCGTGCTGGAATTCGTTGGAATTAATAAGCTGTTATTTGAAACCGGACGTTAGGCAATAATTAAATGAATTCAGAGTAGTGACTATTTAGTCAAGTTTCTATTAATTGGAGATTCTGGTGTGGGAAAATCTTGTTTATTATTCAGACCTGCAGATGATTCTTATACTGGAAATGGTGAAACTATGAAATTGCAAATATGGGATACAGCAGGTCAAGAAAGATTTAGAACTATAACCTCGTCTTATTACAGAGGAGCTCATGGAATTATTGTTGTGTTTGATGTTACCGATCAAGATTCGTTTAACAATGTTAAAAATTGGCTTAATGAAATCGATAGATATGCAAAAAGAAAAGTTCCAGATAAAATGATGGAGAAGAGTTCAGCTACGAGATTGTTTAATATTACTGAAAGTACTGGAGATGTTATGATTGGTATGATCCCTGATTGTCGATCTCAAGTATGTCGTGCACAAGTGGAAGCAGCTCGATTTAAATCTAAAATTGGATATGCAATGCCTTGTGACATAATATGTCGTTCTATTGCGGATATTAATCAGCTCTATACCCAATCGGCTGAGATGCGACCATTAGGTCTTGATTTCATTCAATTTCGGTCAATGATGGCATTATCTTATGATATTGAAATGGACAAACGGTTATTATTCAAAACTGATCCACGTGGCCCTGTAGATGCCAATAAAATTGTTATACCATTTCTTGGAATTATTCAAATAATAATAATAATAATAATAATAATAATAATAATAATAATAATAATAATAATAATAATAATAATAATAATAATAATAATAATAATAATAATAATAATAATAATAATAATAATAATAATAATATTTAAGTTGATAATTTTTAAGTTGAAATCTCTGCTTCTTTTATGTAAATATTCTGGCACATGCTTCAATACACATTGTTGTCTGTAATGTAAATATTGAAGAATGTTAATCAAGATTTCAAACCTTGGTTGTGAATTTGTAAAATTCATTAAACCCTTCATGTATTCTACTAACGTAAATTTTTGTTGATTGCAATTCATGGAAAATTTTGTCAACCGACCGAAAATTTTTTTTTTAAAAAATGTTATTTAATATAATTGTTTATAATGCAGTATTTAATGATTACCTATTTCGGCGGTCTAATGCAAGGGTTTTCAAGTGCGCCNATAATAATAATAATAATAATAATTTTATTAATTTATTATTCATTTATTATTTAATTGTTATTTATTTAATATTAATAATATTTATTTAAACAAGGTCAAAATTAGTATATATTTTTAATGAAAATTACCAGTTAATTCACTTGTTTTATGTGGCATTTCGTTTTAGAATTCTTTATAGAGCCTTTTATGAAATTTGGATGACTTCATTAGTTGGTTAAAATTTAATTATACATTAATTTACGGATTATTTAAAAAAAATTAGTATAAACTTTGCTTTTTAAATAAAATTTTATTTGTAAATTGTTATTACGTTGCGGTATTTTAGAAATAGTGTGTGCGATCGATAAATTTATTTGTAATATTATCTTATTTAATTGGTGATTATTTTTATCCACGTTATGAACATTTTTTTTGAATTTCTTAGAAGTATTGGAACATTTACAAGGAATTATTGCATTCGTGAATCAATTCATCTCCACCTGTAAATCAACATACATGAGTTTCCTTCCTTTGAAATATTGTTACTCTAAAACACTTTACTACATTTCCGCTTTTTTTATGAGAAAAATCTATTTCTAATGAATAAATTCATCCAAATGAGTAAGTTCACAAATTTGAATATTTTAATGAAAATTTTCCTCTTGCAAGAATATTCCTCCCCCATTCAATTTTATCCTTTTTTCGCATTTTCTTTAATGAAATGTAATTTGTATTAATTATTATTATTAAAAGAATTATTTTGCATAGAATTAATTTTTGATCTTCGTAAGAATGAAAATAAGTAAAATATCATCTAAAAAAGAGAATTGGTTACCAAAAACAAAAGGTTATTAAGGAGTAATTTTCTTACTGAACATTTTTCCTTTATGAGTAATTCCTCTTTTTATCAATGCATGCAAACCTCCTACTAGAAAAGGCCACTTTGTAAGAAACTGCGTCATAGGAGATATGTAAATCAAAAGCAAACCATTGTAAAAGTCAGAATAGTCGAATATGTAAGTCAAAAAAAAGTTGACAGATCGTGAAAAATTAACCGACTGCAAACCCAAAAATATAACCGACATCCAACAAATCCCAAAAAAATCGTCGACAATTTAATTCAAATAATTTTGTGGAAAAAGTTAACTAGTAAAAGTTAGTTATTATAAATTTTCCGTAAGGTCGGGGGTGCGGGTGTTGAATGTGACCTATACCCTTAGACGCTGTACTCCTAGGAGGACAAAACATCCTGTCGGATAGTCTACTACTATATAAGGTAAGACTTTTTTATCTCCGCAACTATATATTTTTTCATAAATTTTTCAACGGAATCTAAGTAAATAAGAGACAGACTACTTCTCTGCAAAGTTTCAATTGAAAATTCCATCGGGAACACATAGGAAAAACTATTTTTTAGGATTTAATATTGTCGGCTATTTTTTTGTACTACATTTTCGACGATTTTTTCGGGTTTCAACATTGGCGACGATTTTAACCAATTAAAACTTTTTTTCTTTGGCGACGATTTTTTTGGCTTCCATATTCGACTATTCTAACCCTCACCCAAACCATATCATTGTATTTCATTTCAAGTGCTGTTGAAAGATTTCCACGTTATATGAAATGACTAGAACCCAAATCGCACAAAAGAAGTATCGATTTGTAGGAAGGTTATCTGAATTTACTTATTTTTTAAGTTTGAATTTGTGGTAAAAAATGATCGAATTTTTGTCAGTATCATACTTAACCCTCTCCGTGTAAAAAATAATGCTGATATTTATAGTGACCCGTTCTATTCCCACAAAAACGGTTACAAAATGTGCCTTCAGCTTCATCCCGATGGATTCAAAGCTGGAAAAGAGACACATCTTTTTGTTTTCTTTTTCATAATGCGCGGTGAAAACGATGTACTTTTGCAATGGCCTATGAAACTGGAAGTGACATCTTGCTTTAATGTCGAATATATTCGACAAATATACGGAGAGGGTTAAAAATAATATCTTACTACACATTATTAGAACTATCCCAAGCATGTACAATTTGACAATTAAATATGGTGGTCAGCCGTGTATGTGCAACATTTACTTTAAGAAGCGCTCGTATGGGCCCGTACGTTTAGTGGTTAAATACAGAAAGATTTAAAGTTTTTTTGGGAAACCTGTTAACTTTTATGATGGTGATGGGGGTTGAAATACTTTATGTATATTTTATTTTCAACGTGGAAATTTAATTTGTCATCGAGTTCTTGTTTGAATCTTTGAGAAATTGGAAGAATTTGCTAATCTTAAATGGAGAATAATAAATTATCTATTGGATAAATCAGAAAAATGAACTCAATTTGGAAGACCTTTGGCGAGAAAAACGACAGTTAGAATTTTATAATAAATTTTATCACATTAATTGTAATTAAATTGATTAATTTTTAATTTTGATGTATTTTATAAATTTACAATAATTCAGCTTTTTCTAACGAGAATTACTTTATAGGTTCTTTTAATGTAATATCGTTTTGACTTTTTAGTGAGAAATATTTAAAGGTTTTTATTTGAAAATTTTTTTAAAGCCTTTTAAGCTAAAATTTAGTTTTTAGTGAATAATTCGTATATTAAAATTTTTAAAAATAACTTCATTAAAACAAAAATAATATTTAAAAAAAATTACTACATTTAATTCGTCTAACAAGTGTTGATTTAGAAAAGGTATTCTCGGGCTCTGGGTTATTTTGTACAAAAATAAAAAAATAGGGGATATGACTTTAAATAATTTAAGTCTTTTGAGGAACTATTTTTTAAAAAATGTTAATAAATAGAAAACTATTAGTTAATAAAGCTATTTCTGTGTCATTAAGAATTTTTTTACTTTATTTTTATTTGATTCTAAAATATTGTTGGGGTTATAAAATAATTAAAATTAAAATTGAATTATATTTGTAATTAAAAGTGCGTAAAAGAGGAAAAACAAGAAAATGAAATTAATTAATTATTTAATTAGCTAGTAGAAAGAAATTCCGAGTTGGGTAAACAAAGAGAAAAGTAAACAGAAGGAAGATTTGGTCCCATTATTGTGTCACAATGATTAATGGGAGAAGACCAAGAAAAAGATAGTGCGTGCAGAAAGGCCGCGGGAGAGGGTCATTAATTATCTCTGTTCGTTGGACCATTCTGGGTGACAACCGAAGCAGATATATGGAGTCGAATGTCAAGAGAGAGATGGACTCGGCAATAACCATTTGTCATCCCGATTTCGAAGAGTATATAAGGAATGGGGAAATCAGAGCAAACCGGCATTTTGTCTCAGCTAGAGACAAGAAGAAACTGAGCTTAGGGTAGTCAAGAAGTTAGGGAAACCAACGGATAGAGTTAGGAAATAATTGAAATGTGAGAAGAAAACTGAATTGGAAGCGGACCATATCAAACAGAAAAAGTTCGATTAAAAGGTGAATATTGATAAAAATTTTGACAAAGCATCAGCGCCCAGCGGAGAACCGATTAAACTGTTAAAACTCTGTCGTTGATTGTATCGTTGGATTGTGAGAGATTTCTAATTCAAATATGCGTTGGGTAGTTTATTGTTTTGTTATTTACGATTAAAAGGACACCTGGAGTCAGAAGTTACCGACATGAATTAATAAAACCCAACAATATTTTTATAGTTTGTTTAGATTTATAATAATACATTAATCTTTATATTTTTCATATTTTATATTTTTGAAATAAAAATTGTGAAATGGAAATTTAAACTTGTTATTTTATCAACTTTATTTTATCTTTTAGTAAAAAAAAATTTCCCGGTAAATGAAAAAAATGGGTAAATTTACAATCCCTAATCCCGACATAGATTGCTTCATAGGAATTAGAATTAATTAGTGACCCCATTGCCTTAATGGATTTTTTAACAAAAGTGGAAAATTTAACAAAGCGTATGAATTTAAGATTATTTAACTCAGCCGAGAAACCCCAATTTAGAAAATCATTCACGATTGTCAATGATTTAATTGCTGCAAACTTGAAAAATGATGAAATCTGTTTAGATAGGCCAAGCTATATAAATTATTACCGGCAATGACTAGAGACAATCTTCCTAATACGTTCAATTATGATTCTTCACATCCTTTATACTCGAGAAAACTTGACTCTGTTGTCAATAAATTCAAAGATGAAAGTAAGAGTCTTGGATATAAAGAGTGGGTTTTCTTGAGACCAAAAGGCACTAAGGCTAATATGAAAGCGAAAGGAGTTAAATTATTGGGGACTGAAATTAATCATCAATCATATCTAAATCTTTATAGCTTGGACGAGATATTTTCAGCCCCCCCCAATCTAGAATAGGGACTCATAATCCTCAATTATACGCATTTAAAAATATAAAAATCACCTTGTCAAAAACTGATGACAAGCGATTATGGGTGTGGGAAAATACCAGTCTTGAATTTGGGTATTATTTAGGAAATGATGAACTTTCATAACTATGAAAATGATATTATGGAGCATGAACTAGTCCGAGAGGATCAAAATCGTCTCGATAAAATATTTACTGACTTGTTTGATTCTGTGATTTGATTTTAATGAAAATGATTTGTTTAATATATTTTAAAAATTTATTATTCATTTTTTAAATTTTAATTTACAAACTATCGCACCAGTCCTTCTTTAAATCTTTGTATTTTTTAATAAATGTACATCAAGATGCTTTGCGGTGAAATCTTGATTTAAAAATTGGTCATCGAAATTTGTGAAATTTATTCTGGGAATTATTTGAGTTGGAATGGCTTTTTCTTTAAATATCCTTGTATATTTTCTATATGGTTGATTTCTTATAATAAAATTTCTTTCTATAATAAAGTGTTTTACAAATTTCTCCAACTATTTTTACCTATATAAAATTTAGAAAAATTTCGTATAAAATCAATAACATATCTTTCAAGAATTTTTGAAATATTTTTCGTTGACCTACATATTTATTTCTTATGTTTTTGTTCATTGTCTCCCCATTTGTTAAAGAATACGAATTTATTTCTATAATATAAGAGTGGTGTGAATTTCCTAATATATAGAAGTTGTTGTATTATTGCGTGACCTATATTTTAATTTAGAGACTTTGAAGCTCATTTCCATGGAAACTAAACTTTTTTTGTATATAAATACCATATATTTTCATGACCTACATAAAATTCTGAGTTGACCTAGATATGGGACACATTCATCTACTTATTTATATGAATACTCCATTGATAGAAATATTAAAAATTATTTCTTTATATTATATTTAATTGCTTATTTGTACAATTTTAGAATTAGCAAATCAAGTTAAAGTTATTGAATGTTATATAATTTGATTTCCGTTATTCTTCAAGAGCTTCCGTTAATATTTAACCCTTTCCCCATGGTAACCGTATAAATTCACACACGGCCGTTTGCATGCCGCACTGAGACACAAATTATGCAAAAGCGCCCCGTAGCGAAAGAGCTAAATATTTATAAATATATCTTACAATTACTATATTATTATATTAATAAGTTTTAATCTTATATTTTATAGAAATATTCACAATAATTGCTGAATAATTTATCACTAAATAATACATAAATAATTTCTGTTATCAGATGGACCGTAGAATTTTAGCATTTTAAATTGATCGCTTTTTATTGACAGATATTTTTTTGCTAACGGTGTATAAACGGTTTCCAATAATATATTCATAGTGAAAAACGTTATAAAGATATTCATTATCTTGTCCATCATTGCCAATTGGAATATTTTTTTTAATTACTATTGAATTAATCAAAAAATACAATAGAATTATTAAGAATACCTGTCCTAATTGCATTTATGAACAATTGCTTTATATTACTAGATATTTATTTCAATATTAAAGACATTGTAAAATTTTTAGTAAAAGTAGTCGACTTTCCAAAGGGGTTCATTCCCAAACTAATAATTTTATAATTTATAAGATAGTAAATTTAAACATTAATTATATATATATATATATATATTTTATTTAAAATTACTATTTTTACAATACATGCAAAAAATATAAATACTAAAACGGGATAATATATCTATTTCATAATACGAGACCCACAATCTAATTAAGTGGATTCGTTCATTGAAAGCCCTGAAAACAAGTGCTTACGGTTGTAAATAAAAATACATATTTTAAAAATAAACTGTGAAAAACCTGCATTATTTTTTTTTAACAGGAACGGAAATTAAACTGTAATTATTTTTCCTTTGTGATCTGTTATCTACGATTTCGTTTATCTTCATTATATCAAATCTATATAAAAATTCATTATACAAATCAAACAAATATTTAATTACTAAATAGTATTTGTGAGAGAAATTCTTAAGAATTACGGTTTTAAATTTTAAGATCTAGAAAAATGTTATTTAAGTTTAGGTTTGCATGCCATTAAATTTTTAATTTGAAAAGTTAAGCATTGAAATTAAAATCTCGAATATTTTTGTTTTAAAATATATTTTTATACTTGGATTTATTTAGAAATCAATTTAAAATAAATAGCGAGATTGAATGCAATTCTATTGTACCTAACTATTTTTTTTGCAAAATAATTTCATTTCAGTATTAAAATAATAACAAAATTAATTATTTGATTTTCAATTTTCAAACAATATTTCATGAAACATAATGTTGATGAAATTTTACAGAATTTTGGTTATAAAATTTCCTAATATGGTAAAATTTTGATCATTTTGTAGGGTTGTTGACTCCACTTATTGTAGTCTAAAAATTCTTTGGTTATGTTCATTTTGCAAGGAATTGTAAAGAGAAAGAGAAAAATACTTTAAGTGAATATAAGTGAAGCAGTAATTCAATTTGTCCAATTTCTCCATTTACCTTGAAATTTTTGCTATTTTTCAAGAAATTCTCGAGGAAGCCTAAAAAGTAAACCGAGGCTTTTCTACTATTATTTCTTCGAAATTAACTCTTGAACTTCTTGTGTTTGATGGGTTGTTTTCTGGTAGACATTTTACTTTTTGAAATATATTTTCTTCTCTTTTAAATATTTAACCCATTTTTGCTCGAATTAATATTTTTCTACCTTAAAAATAATATGGAACATTAGATTTGACATGAGGTAACCGAAAGGCTTGCTTAAACACCACATTTGGTATCCACAATGGATAGGTTTGCCCCCTTTCGTCAACAATAAGATCTTATTCAAAGTCAGCATATTTCATAAAACGAATATTTAGTAAATAAAGTAAAGGTCTTACTTTGGAAAATTTCTCATTTCTCATTGCCACTAAAATATTTTTTTATTTGCTCAAAACGATTACGTTTCATTGCATTTGCAACAAATGAATTATAAGTTTCTGTATCACATTTCCAGAACATTCTCCACCTTATATATTCATATATTTATATAGCCTGACAATAATAAAATTGCAAAATAACATTTGAGATATTTTATGTTCATATCAAAATTATGATCTCCTTTTGATTTTACACATGTAATAAACATATTCTTTAAAGATTCACAAGTTTCATCATCAAAAACAATTTAAAACATGCTACAAGGTCAATTGGTATATATTGGGGGCTTTTAGGAGACATGAAAGGTAAAAAATTATGTTCCAAATGATCTGATTTTTATCATATTCTTTCTATTGTCCTATGTCTACTTATACTCTTTTGAAACTCAGTGAGTGGAATGTTATTCCTATTCATTTGTTTCTTCACCTAAATGACCAGTTCCGTTTTTTCGACTGATTTGTAGCTACAGCTTGAGCTTGCAACTACCGTACTCTAAGATAGTTTATATTTATATCTTAAATCTCGTCAACAGTGTCTTTTTCCCAGTAAAAATTATCTTCAGGAAAAGTTATAAACATATCTATGTTTTCCAAATCTTCCCAGAACTTCTCATCTTATGCCGATTTCAACAATTCTCCTGCTGTAAAAATTCTACAAAAATATTCCAATTCAATACCCATATTTTCCGGGTGTTTTAAAAAAGAAACTTATTTATTACAAAAGTAATAGAAAAACAGATGATAATATGCAAAAAAATAACAGCACTTTACCAATCAAGACTAAGTCTTATAGAAAACGTTAAATTTTTATTAAAAAAAAAATATTTACTACTTATTTATTTAATGACATTCCTTGTGTATTATTCACAATTTCCAAATAATACTATTCAAGTCACAACTCTTGAAGAGAAATAAACTTTTCCAAACAAGTTTGTTTACACTATAAGTAATAGAGTGATAAACATAAAAATATGTCTTTTTTCTAAGTGGGAATAGAAAAATGCACTCGTTTCAATATTGGAACACTGGGGAAAATTGGTTAAACAATTTTTATGTTTTTAAATATAAATAATTATTATTAAATTTAAATATAATAATATAAATTAATTCTAAATAATAGTTGTATTATAAATAGAATTATATATGAATAGTTTGAATAGTTCAATTGTGATATATTTTCGGTCCTAAATGATTCAAGAAAAAATGTTTAAAATATTTATTTAAAATAAGATATCGGTTGAAAGAAATGTAATTTTTCGTTTCATTTTTATAAAATCTTCATTTACAAGAAGCACCGACCCTCCCATAATGGTAATGTACTATCCAATGTACAATTCAACCGTAATATGTCCTTTTTACAGGTAGATCTACTTTTGCAATACTTCCATTATAGCCTGTCTATGTAATTATTTTACCAGAGTGATTTCTACATCCAAAAGTAACTCTTTCATTTGTAACTTGATTTATACTGTAATCCATGCTGTACCTTGAATTACGTTTTTAAGTATTCCTTTTTCTTTTTTAATAACAACGGTTAAATAATTTAGAATATAACTTGTGGATTTAATTTTTTGTTTTCAAAATTTCCAATTCTTTTATAACATGGTCTTCAATAACAAAAGTCCAATTAACCGAGTTATTCGAGAGTTGCATGTACTTAAATACATCTATTATTTAGATGTTTAGTAACTAGTAATTTTGTTGATGACTTTCAGTTCAGTGATATTGATATTATTGAAATTCCATTTAACAAATTCTGAATTTATTCTAATTAATTTATCTGATTCTATTTTTTGACATTCATTCAACCTTGAAATATCTGGTATCAGCTCTTGAATTGGAATTTCTTGTGACTTAATTTTACATAATTGGAAGTTATTAGAAGGTTTGATAAAATCTATAAATTAAAATTTCACTTGAAACTGAGCATATGAATATTTAAGAGTTCTATAGTATTCAAACGTAGTATCTTCTATTGCATTAACTTTATCTATTGAAAATTTACATTTAACTAATGGAAAAGTTTCGTCAAAATCATAAATAATCTTCATTATTTCTTGAGAATAAACACATCTAATATAATAAAACGCATCGAAATTTGAAGTACCATTAATATTCTTGAAATTATTAGCAGACTTAAAATTATTAGTGAAATGATCTTTATATTTTCCAGGCCCAAGTAATCCATTTTTACCATTCATAATAAAATTTAAATTCAAACTCTTTATTTTAATTGACATTATTACAGAAAAATTTTACTAAAAAACACAATCACTTCAAATATTCTCAAAAAAAACTACACCCAATTCCGAAATTTAGTAACCTCTATAATTCACGTTGGTGTGCATACTAGTGAGGTGAGTCACCATTTACGCGAAAATGAAGTTATTTAATTTCATTTATTCAATTTCTTAAAAATGGTTTTCAGGTAATTTTTTTAATTACAAGTAACTTTTAAGACTTGAATTTTGATTTTATATAATTATGAGATCATTATTCAAGTTCTTAAATATTTCTGTTAGTCAGAATTTATAATATAACATTGATAATAATTAAATTTCAGGTGTTTTATGACATTCAATGATTTTTTATTTGGAATTATTTCAATAAAATGTAAGTTAGATATATTTTTAACTAAATAAATAAACTGATCTTCCAAATTCTTGGTAATTGTCCCCATTCTCAAAGGCATTAATAAGCTGAATTTTGTCATTTTGTGTATATCTATGAAAATATTAATTTATTAAAATAATTTATTTAAATTTACGATTTGCGAATTTCTTTCTGTAAATCAAAAGATCTCGAAGGAGCTTCTTCAATATTTGAAATGCTGCCTTCACACATACTATAAAATATTTTAATGTTTTGTAATTTAATGAATAAAACTTAGATTGTATTTTCTTCTTATTCTCTGAAGCTCAATGTAGAGCTGTCGCAATATAAATTAAAATTATTTTCTTGCATTTTTTAATAATTTAAAAATAATTATATTTTAACAATATGTTAACAATATGTTAACGGTTATTTATTTCGGAACAAAAACATATATAAGAAAATTGCATGCATTTTTCATTATGTGTTTTGTGTTGGTGTGTTCAATTATTTTTCTCTCATCTTCACAAATCCTATAATAAAGTTATTAAATTTCAAAACAATAAATTTCTACACACAGGTAAGTTTGTGTGTTCCTATACTATAAATTTATTGATTTTTTTAGATTATAGAAGTTATTTAATTTCGGAATTAGGTGTAAATACCCACACGCCGATCCCGACACACCACACATACATCAAATAAATAATTTAAAATTGTACTTTCATTTGATTGGATGAACCCAAAGAAGAAATGCTAACTTATTTCAAAACAGTAACTTTAAAATAACAGTTAATTTTTATCGAAATATATAATGAAATCTAATGTTAAGTCAGAATGGTATATTCGAAATAAAATAAATTACTCTTTGGATTATCAATTATTATTGTTTTAATTTATTATATTTATCTTTTGGTTTCACATTGATCTTTATATTCATGCACTTTGTTATCGCTATATTCATTTGATTAACTGTATGTATATTATTAATTAGTGTTGACCTTTCTGGTTTACAACCTTTCCCAATCATTTATCATTTGTTATTAATCTATAAAATACATTTTATAAATATTTTTTATTGTATGTACATTTTGATTAATTAAATACTTTGAATAAATTATACAATAAAATATTGGATTTCTTTGTTTTCTTCTATTTTTGATTTTTATTTTCAACTTGGAAATTAGTAGAGGCTGAAAATCGTCGACGCTGGGGCACTCTTTGTTCAATGGTATATTGTAATTTGTGTGAATTCATGTGGCGGTGTCGATTGAATGATAAAAACGCTTTCGACATAATTCTTCGAGGCATCGCCAAACCAAAATCTATTTAGTTCTTGATGCATGTGTGATTTTATGTTATATGAACTTGTAAAAATTATGGAAATTCAATAAATTAATTCAATAATTTCTTTTTCAAAAATGGCGAGGGAGGAAAAAAATCCAAACTATTTTTTTTCTTTATAATAATTATTTATTTTAGAATTTTTATTAATAACTTGTTTTGCTAATTTTTACCATTTCCTCACTCCCTATCAATTTCATAAACAAGTTAATTGAAATTTTTATTAATCTAACTCAGATCTAAAGTTTTGCAACAATTAGATGAATTTACAAATAATTAATTTTAATTTTAATAAACAAATAAAAATAAATTACTATTTCAATTTGCAAATTTATTCGTTACATAAAATTAATTTATTAAAAATTAAATTCTAAATTGTTAATAATTGCTAGGGAAGAAAAATTTCGTGCAAATCTTTAAAAATTAAAAACTAATGGAATTTAACAAAAAAAATTATTAACTTTTTTATTGCAATATTAAAAATAAATTTAAGAATTATTAATAAATAATTAAAATATTTTAATTTAAGTGAAATTTAAAAATGAAAATTTATAACCTTTTTAATATTTTTAATTTGTTTTTATCTAATTAATTTTCATTTCGAAATAGATCGTTTCTTTATTTTTTATACAAGGAATTATTTAAGTGGCAGAATAATTTAGTTTTAAATAAGAAGGAATAATATAAATAAGTTAGGAATCCTTCAAATCTACTTTTATTTGGGTTAGAAATACTCATCATAAAGACTTATACCTCAAATTCTTAATGGTGAATCTAAAGTAAAAGACAACTCTTTTAATTACCACAATTAACCAGGTATGATGATTGCACAGGGTGTAACACTTTCAAACCCCTTTTCTTATTGTCACATAGATCAGGACAATATATAGATCAAGACAATATAAACTATGAACATACAAGGTCTCAGTATTCATCTATTCTTACATTTCGATAAAGCAAAATGTATAAAACATATTTCCGTAAAAGAAAAGCAATATAAAATACTTAAAAATCCAAACTTGTCTTTTGCTTCAAAATTTTATTTATCTTCATTTAGATTTCGATTTTAGATCAATAATTTTTCAAAGATTCTTACAGGATCAAAGGATTGGTCAAAAGGTTAATAAAGTTAGGTAAGGTAAAACATTTCCGCATATTCCTTTGATGAATATGACATGTGTTATATCAACAACAAGATGTGCCTTTTGTGAAAAATATTTATTAAGTGTTTATAAATATTTTGCAACAAGGGCTTACGTATCTCATCATTCACTTGTTTAACGTTTAATTTATGCTGCTACCAAGAAATCATAATTTTCTAACAAATGAATTGTGAAATACTTAATTTTTTATTTTCATTGACTTTTTAACATTTTGAATTTGAAATTAAATTATAATATTTGTAAAATATTCAAAATGTTATTTCGTTAAAAAATTAGGTACCCTTTTGAAAAACCATTTCAATTTTTATGGTGTTTGTTAACTTCGAGGACAGTTTTATTGCAGTGTTGGTTGCATCACATCTAAGGTAAGTAACATAGCAAAGAACGTTTTGCAAAAGTAAAAAATAAGCAATAGAAAAGCAACGCATATAATCAAGGTAAAAGATTTCTTATGGGAATCGTTTAAGATGATACTTTAGAGACGTGAGAGTTTTAAAAGATGAATGAGGTCAGTAAAGTTAAAGTTACTGAGGATTTTGTAAACAGTATCATTATTTATAAAGAAGATGTACCGATATATTATATGTTTATTACTAGGTTTGATGGGAAATAGTTTCTTACAAAGTGTTTGTGATAACCATTCAAAAGAAAGAAGATTTCCTATATTTTCTTTATTAACTTCATGTTATTATGACTATTATAGTATATAAAAATTATTTTAAAAAATTTCTGTTACAAAGATTTATTTTGTAAAATTTTTGTCATTGTATTAAGTAATCTCTCACAAAATCTTAATATTTTTCGTGGGAAATGTCAATTGAAATTTAGTTTACGGAAATTTTTTACGAAATATTTGGAATGTATTCACTTATCTTTCAGTATATTTAACAGAGTAAAATATATCAACCCGATAAAATAAAACATTCAACAAAAAGAACTATATTTCCCATTTCTGCAAATCCTTCATGAACAATAGACACAAAAAAGTAAGTAAGATGCATTTTTTTGACTGAAATTAAGCAATTAATATATGATAAATGAACACTCTAGTGTACATATTCCCACAAACAGAAGAATTACATGGTTATTATGATAAAATAATGAATATTAATTAACACATTGTTAAAATTTTAATTCAGATTTATTCACATCATTTAAACAAATCGTTAATGAATTTAATTAATTAAAAATATCCAATCCTTTTTTGAATTTATCAATATTTTTTTTTAATTTCAACTAATTTAAAATTCCATAATTATTATAATTAAAATCAACTAAAGAAATGAAAGATTTATAACAATTTTAAAACGAAACTAAAGTAACTTGAAAGCCATAAATAAAAATAAAATTTCAGATTTGCAATGAGCGGTATTTAAACAAACAATGTCATTTAATGTGCTCGGTAATTGCATGTCGGTACAATTTCAATAAATTTACTAAATTAATGTAATTAATTGACATAAATAAATTTAATTCTAAAACTATATAAACTTTTCACATGGCCTTTACAATTATGTAATATTTAATCAAAAAATTATTTATAATTATTTATAATATTTATAGTTTTTTATTAAAATAATCTTTTGAAAAATTATTTAAATGCAATTTTAAAAAGGTTTTATTAAACATACTGCTCAAAATCCAGTTAACAATAATATTCAACAACAGCAACCACGAAAAAATCTTTATTACAATAATAATAACAATAATATAAACAAATTCGATAAAACTTTCAATAATATTTAAAGTTTCTGTGTTTTCTGAATTAAAACAAATGTTAAAAAATTCACAAAAACTTGGACCACAAAATGATATTTGTAATGGACAATAAAACTTAATTCGAGTCTTTGTTGTTCTCTCGGACGGATTTAGAATAATTTTAATGGACTTAAAAATTTTCAACCCAAAAGGACGGCTTATTATATAAATAAATGGACTTTTTAAATTATAAATATCACGACAAACTACAGTGAGAGAATGTTCCACCAAACCAAAAATATTATTGGAGAAAAAAAGGAAAACGAAAAACAACAGAAGAAACGATAAAAAGAGAAACGACAAACAAATAGGAAATAACCGGTTCAAAATAAATGTCACAAGTGTATCACATCAAAAAAAATTAAAAGGCACTCAAAGCTCTACAAATTATTTTTGGATTGATTATGGAATATTCAAGAAATTGGAAAGAAAAACAATATTTTTTCTTACTCGGTTGAAACGAAAAATTCGAATAAAATTTACAATTCATTAAAACAATATAATAAGAAAAAAATATTCACGATAAAATGTTCACAGCCGATAATTAATTTAGATTTAAGGTCAGTGAGATATGTTTCAATAGATTCATCTAGGCAGTATTGTAGAAAATGATATGGATAAACATTTGATTGTTTAAATAAATTGACTATTAACCGAATCGAATAACTGATCATGACTACGAATCGAATCGCAATTTAAATAATCATCTGAACCCACCATGAAATCATCTCCAAGACCTGTACCAAACCGAAGAGCTTCATCGGGATCGTCGGAATGAGAATGGAGGGTGGCACAAGATCCAGTATTGGCAGTTAATTCTGCATCAAATGATGATGAGGCTGCAGAATCTATATCATCCATAGACACATGGGACGGAGGTGAGTTCAAATGATTTAACAATGAATACATTGTCGGAGACTGATTCGGAGTGATTTCCGTTCTCATTTGCGTGTCGACCTTTTGACCAGTCTCTGAAGTTCGAAACTCATCGAGACTTTGCAACTTTGTCATGTTATGATTTCGATACGATTGCGTGTGATATGTTTTAGAATTGTGCTTTCGATTTTGACAATAATCTTCGTTGTTTGTCACATCGTTATTGAAGTTTGAAAAGGCACTTGAAGAGATCAATTTTCCTTGATTATTTATGGTCAGATTTGGTAAATAAGTTGAATTAGAATTCTCCCATCCTCTTTTACTCTAAAATAAAAATTACAATTATAAAAAGGAAAAATAAATAAGAGAAAATTATTAAAAATAAACATAAATTCAAATTTATTATTCTATAAATGGTAAAAAAATGAAATGGTAAAGTATCACAGCCTTGTTTAAATCAAATACAATTTAATTTATTAATTAAAAGTCTTTAATTATTGTGAGGAATATTTTAAAATTTTCAATTTTCAATCAGAAAAATATATTATATTTGAAACATTAAATAACTCCAAAATGAAATATATAATTGTATATTGAGTAAGTATGAAAGACATTAACAATTTTTTATTAATTTCTTTAAGCTAAATAAATTATATATAAATTATTTATTAGTCAATTTAATTAATTAGAAATTATTTTTATATTTAAAACTAATTTCCAATACATATTTTATTTTATTAATTTATTTTAATTAAGTCCAATCAATAATGATATATATATATCATTATTGATTGGACTTCATTAAAATAAATTAATAAAATAAAATATGTATTGCAAATTAGTTTTAAATATAAAAATAATTACAATACATTTTTTATAAAAATAAAATATTTAATGTAATTTAATAAATGCTTTTTTTATTTTTTAAAACTAAATAATACAATCTATTAAAAATTATAAATAAAGAATTTAACAATAGTCGATCAATGGTGATGAAAATAAAAGATTTCATTGATAGAATTAATATATAGACTGATAGAAATAAATAGAACTTGCTAAGTTATTAAAAATTTGTAATTTGAGGAAATTTTAAGTGATAAAAAATTATTTCTTTCAACAATTCTTTAATTTTTTTCTTCATTGTTTATCATATCGTATTATTTTGTCTGGAGTTTTACAAATATCGTATTTACTACCTGATAAATGTCAACAATTTTACGGATTGGTTAAAACATTTACAATATATAACAAATAAGTTCTCTTTATTTTCAAGATCTAAGACAATTTTTTTTACTCCTTTTATTAATCACTTTTATTCCCACTTTTAGTTATAGAGTTTTATTTTTTGAAAATAAATTTGGGGTTGTATCAAATAAAATTCTGCAAAATTAATTAATATTAAAAAAAAAACAAAATAAAAATTTCTCTGAAGAAAAGAAAAAGCGGGTAGCAGACGAACAGTTAAAGACGAAAATAGTAATATTACATCGACGGAGTCTCTAAACAACTTAATTACGTAAATATAACTAATTAATTGAAATATTGTTGACGACATTAATCCTTTTTTAAGAAAACAAAATCGCTATGTTTGACAATCGTAATGATATCCTGTCATGCTGCGATTTACTAATAAAATTAATGGTTTTTAATTTAGAGATGAAGTGAGAATTGTTAATATGGCTTTTCTGAAGAAAATACATAATGATAACTTCACCCCTGATTTTCACTTGGGGAGCTGAAGTTTTAGAAATAAAATTTTAAGGGTCAAGTTCATTTTCAATATATAATACATGAGAAAAATAAAATATTAAGTAATTTTATATTCATTTTGCATTGAGAGGGGGTTAAATTCATTGTATTTACTATAAAAGATGCAGCTTATTTTACGCAGTCAATGTCGCTGCTTATCTTAGTAAGTTCATTTTTAGTTAATTGTTTGTAGTAGATTATTTAGATAATTTTACTCATTAAAATTTGACAAACTTCACAATTAATTAAATGATTTATATGGTCTTATAATCCCCCCCTCCACCAATGGATTCGTATCTGAACCTCGTCATATAAAACGGAGAATGGTTCACAAATGATTTATCATTGAAAATTATTTTTGGGATTCTTCCTTAGGATTTTCTACTCATAGAATCAAACTATTCATCATTTAATTGCATCAGAGAATATTTAAATTAAACTTTATTAATAGTCATTGAATTCAGAATAAACATCCTAAAAAAGATATCTGAAAGATTTATATATATGTAATTACATTTAAACAAAAAATTTATCAAAATATTATATATTCGCATCAATAAGTTTTTATTTTTAATTTTAACATTTCCCAATAAAAGTTTTTTATAATAATATTATTATATTTTTTGGGTAAAATAAAAAAACAATTAAATTTTAAAAATGTTGAAATTAATACAAATTTTATGGATACTTTTATTTTGCTATAATAATAGAGAAAATTATTTATTAAATCTGTTTCAAAATATGAAACGATTTAGATGTTTAATAAAATAAAAAATAATTTTAAACTTCAAGAAATTATTAGAAATTTAATATTTTAATTTTTATGGAATTCATTATTTTTTAAACAAGCATATATGAAATAAATAGTTTAAAAATGATATAAAATTGACGAAAGAAAATTACAGCAATGAATTAACATACTTTAAAAGGCAATGAATTCTCACTCAACATCGGTTGAGGATCACGAAATGCAAAGGAGTTTTGATAGTTGGTTGTCATTGAATTTGACCAAATATTATCAGTATTTACGGATGACTGACACAGCATGTAACTGTAATTTGTTGTTTTTGATAACAAGGTCGAGGCAGCTGGTAAACCATTTGTTATTTTAGGCATGTTATACAAAGGAAATTGTCGTCGATATTTGATGAGGTTTGATTCCAATCTGTCAGCATATTTCGGATTAATTCTCCAAAATCCCCCTTTACCCCGTTCATCTTTGCTTCTTGGCACTTTTTCGAAACATTTGTTCAAAGATAAATTATGCCTGACGGAGTTCTAAAAAAAATTGATAAATATTAGAATTTAGTTAGTTTAGTAAGTTTAACAATGGTTGTTAAAGAAATAGAAGTACATGTAATAAAAAAAGTTTCCAATCCAAAACACTTATAATATTCCCAACTAATTTAAATTCTTAATATTTTAAAATAGCAAATTTTATTTTTCACTTAGTAAATTTTTGGATCCAAATTGTAAAAAAAATGAACAATATAATAAAATGTTTCCCCACTCTGGTTACCTGCAGAGGACGAGTCAGGATTCCTATAACACCATCTTCATCTTTAGGATCTATTTAAGCTATTTCCTCTGATTTAATCCACTGAATTTTAGAATTCTTTTCTTCTACATCAATTAAAAAGATTTTGTCTTAATATGGAAGGAAAATGTAAAATAAAAATTCCTAACGTCATATAGTGTAAAAAGACATAATTTTTAAAAGAAATTTTATTCAAAAAAATGTTTCTTTATTTTTTATTTTAATAGTTTAACCGGCCATTTTTCAGAAATAACACAATTTCATAACCAGACAAGAGTACTGAATTTATTTTCTGACTGGCCTACAATATCATTGAAAATGCTTGTGTTAACATTGAGATTTTATGGTTGAAAGGATTCAATGAAACTTCAATTGAACAATAGATCTGGTGAAATTATTCTTAAACGATGAATTTAAATTTTAATGTGTGAACATCGACAGTCAAAAAAATGTGGACGCATGGACGCACGCACATACACACTTACTTGCAAACACAAACAAACAAACAAAACAAACAAACAAACAAACACAAAGTAAGAATGACAGCAGAGAAAGAGTAATACTTTAAATAATTGATAAACAATAGTCAAACAAACAATTTCAGAAGCATTTATTTTGAAATTGCTTTCCGATGGCTCATTTCTACAAGTGTTTGGCAAATGATTTTTGAATTTTTTTATGCAAATATATACTTATTGTGCAAACATTAACAGTGAATGTTAGATATTCTGTGTGTTATTTACAGACAAAAGCATCTATTTAAAAGTATACAAACAAACTTCTTCATTAATCATTTGAGAAAAAGCAATTAATGTCTTTTACAACAAATACGATTGCTTTTTTTCTCTCAACTGATGAGTTCTCTCTTTATCAGTTTGATGGCAATCAAAAATTCGAAATTAACTCTTATGTGCTAAGAAAATTGTACAAATAATAGATTCAGTTGTTGTTGTTGTTGCTTTTGTTGTTGTTGTTATTGTTGTTGTTGTTGTTGTTTGAATCATTAGATTTCCCATCAACATGGACACACGGAAATACATCCCGACACTGACACACACACACACTTTCAGATCTTATACGGCATGTTTCTAACAAAAAAGTGTTATTTTATAAAAAAATTGTTTTAATTAAAAAAAAATTATTTATATACAAAAAATTTTGTAAAATTATTAAAACATTTCAAAAAATATTTTATTACAATTTCAATTAAATATCTAATACAAATATATATATATCAACACCAAAAGAAAATGATACTTGTAAAATCTGAAACAAATAAAAACTTCTTTTCTAAAGGCCTTTATAATTAGTAAATGGTAAATCTATTTTAATTTAAATTAATTTAAAATTAAAAATATAATTAACAAATAAAATTAAAATTATATGCGATAATAATCATATCCATCTGCAAGCCGTGTCATTGTTTTTTTTTAATCTTACAGCCGAATGAATACAATAAATTTAAAATATTGACTGCTATTACGTCTGTCAAACTCAGCGATTTTATTTTCTTTTTACGATGACTGCTATCTTCAACAATATTTAATTTAATTAGTTTCTAATTTTGTAGCCGTATTATCTGGGAACCCTGATCTATTTAAAATTACTTTATTCGACTTAAACTTCTCTTTTTCTACCGTCTCAAATCTTTTCCCGAGAAAAAATATTGATTTTCAAATTTTTAATTATTTTTTGCATTAATTTGCTTTTAGAATGGATTTTACACTCAAATTTAATGCATTTTAATTTTATTTTCGCTCGGTACAAAATCTTAACATTTAATAATGATAAAATAACAATTTTAATAACTAAAATAAAAGCCCACAAACAAAAATTACATACATTTGAAAGATATTACAATTAATTATATTCCATCTCTAATAATATTAAATTATCCTTAAAATATAAAAGACAATTATGTTAATAATATGACTCAATAAATCAAATAAATAGTTTCAGTAAATGTACTGGAGAGAGATTGGATATCGTATTCATACTCAATTATCTAAATTTTTATGTAAAATTTTTAAATATTTTTCTTTCTTAAAATTTTTCCAGCGATAAATAATATTACTCAATCCTATCGCAAGATATATATATATATATATATATATATATATATATATATATATATATATATATATATATATATATATATATATATATAAATGCTTCAGCTGTCATCTGAAGATTATATATATTTAAATAATTAAAATTTGAAATTACTAAAAAGTACTAATATTTTCAGAATAGTTTCAATGTCTGAAATCTCTTTTTTTAATCAAGAATAAATATCAAACATTAATTTTAAATAAAAAAATTAGTGGAAATAGACTTTATTTAAAGTATCGTTACTCAAACGTTAACCTATAAATATTCAATCAACAAGAAATTTAGTAATTGTATTTGTTTGATTTATTGAATCATAATCCTGTTACATCATATTATTTTACTTATAACGATTAAGAATAGTTAAATTCAGTTTCTTCCATGATACCGGTTAGAGATCGGTATTATTTTCATATCTGGCAGCACTGTTTTAAGTAGTTTCATGAGTTTTACAGGTTGCCTGTACATTTAAAAAACAGTTAACAATTCTGTGTTTAAATTATAAATAATTAACATTAATTAAAAAAAAGAAGTTTCAAAGAAGTTTCATTTCTATTTAAGTGGTGATTTAGTTTATTTAGGAAAAACTTGCCGTTTTTATTTCTAGATGTAAATAATTTTAATAATCAAAGGTGAACTATGAACTTGAAGAAATGTCATAATGCCAAATAATAAAATATCCTTTCAGTGATGAAAAGCAGTTTTCCTCTACGCTAATAATTGTTAATTATTAAATAATACTTTTTGTACATTTTTAAGATTTTCACAGATTATGAATATAACAAAATTACTAATACTTGTGCTATGCTCTTATACAGATTTACAATATAACAACTAAATTTGAAATTCTATTGACAACACAGTATCAAATGAAATTAGAAATAATTTAAATATTAATTAATAATAATAATAATAATATAATTAATATTAATAACAATAATAATAATAATAAAAATAATATTAATAATAATAATAATAATAATAATATTAATAATAATAATAATATTAATAATAATAATAAAAATAATAATAATAATAATAATAATAATAATAATAATAATAATAATAATAATAAGAAGAAGAAGAAGAAGAAGAAGAAGAAGAGGAATAAAAATAAGAAGAAGAAAAAGAAGAAGAAGTAGGAACACAACGAATTATGAATTACATAGTTATTTATTTTAATTATATTTTAATAAATGATTCG
The DNA here is from genome assembly GCA_959609185.1 of Schmidtea polychroa. NCBI lineage: Eukaryota > Metazoa > Platyhelminthes > Tricladida > Dugesiidae > Schmidtea > Schmidtea polychroa. Next base: position 9,025 of record CAUHTR010000814.1, on the reverse strand, counting down.
GATATTAAAAAGTTATTTCAAAGTTTATCTAAACCAGTCAGAGTCAAATAACTCAATGTCGAATAACCAAAATTTAACAAACTCAAAAAACAAATAAAACAAATTTATTCAAATTTTAATATTAAAAATTAAATTAAATTTTGAATGAATTAGTATATTTTTGAAACATAAAATGATAGAATAAAAATTCAATCAGAAAGAAATCAGACTTGTTAATTTTTGTATTCGAGTGATCAGAACTTATTTTAGGTTAAAATATTTCATTTTATGAATAAACACTGCGGATTATGACTTACATAGATATTTAATTGAATTATATTTTAATAATAATAATAATAATAATAATAATAATAATAATAATAATAATAATAATAATAATAATAATAATAATAATAATAATATAATAATAATAATAATAATAATAATAATAATAATAATAATAACATATAAGAAGAAGAAGATCGTAAAAATAACTGATAAAAAAGTTTGTTAAATAAAGGAAAAAATTATTTTATTTTTCATAATTAATAAATTTTTTGAATTCGGTTTCGAAAGGAAAAATGAAGTTTAAAACAAGAAAATTCTTATGAAGTTTCTCACAATAAAAAATCAACAAACAATAAAGCGACTTATTGAACCATAAGATGAATTATGTGAGCATTTAATAAAGAATAATTAGCCAGTTGAAAATTACAAATTAATGAGCTTCATTAAACGTTTATGTAGAAATTATTTGAAAAATTTTTGTTTTGCAAAACGTCGTACCCGCATTCTAATATTATCATTATTTAAATTGTAATCGTAAAACTATTAATTAAGCTTAGCAACGATTTATCGAAAATAATTTATCGCAAATAACAAATAAAATTCTGCGTTCAATTTGAGCAAAATTAATATAGATTTGTTTAAAAATAAATATAAATATGTTATAATTTTTTTTTGGAATTTCTAATAGAAATTAATTTGACATTTTATTGACATTGTATTTATTTAACAATTAAATTTGTAATTCAATAAAAATAAAGAGAAAAGTTTAAAAATATTCTGAACATGTTGCTTAAATGTTATGAAAACAAATGCTTTAAAAATAAAAAAAACTTTGAAATTATTACCAATGATATACTTGCAATGTAATAAACCAATAGAAATGAGATGCAACTGTAATATTTCACGGGGATTAACATTTTAAAGACATTCTATTTATTTTCATTATTGTACAAATAAGTTCAAGTTCTGTGGTGTGTTTTGAATGAAAGTTTTAAAATTTTTAATATTAAAAAATAATTAAAATGTAAAAAAATAACGATTTTAAAATAAAAATAAAAATCAACCATAAAAAACATGGTTTTTGAAACTCTCACTATATATCACTCTCATAATTTCAACATATTTTATATATGATTACGTTATCTCTTTGATTCGAAGTTAATGAATGGATAAGAATTTATATTGAAATGAAATGACATTAGATTTTGACATTCAATATTTTTTAAATTAACCCACTTTCCGCGATCATCGATCTGAAATTTTGATAGCACGCAGTGTTCTCGACAATGAATCTACTTGCCAATTTCAGCTAAATCCGATCACGGAAGGTAGGTTATTTTGGCCTCACAAATTTGCGTGGCACATACAAACATACATCAGCGAAGTTAATATAAAGAGAATAATAACAGTTATTAAAACCTATTGAAAATAATCATTTTAAATGAAACATTTTATATTAAATAATTTTTATAAATTCCAAATCTTTGCTTAGTAAATTTATAAAATAAATATTTATTAAAAAAATTGTTAAAAATATTTAAAAATTAACGTAATAAAAAACTGCAAATATTAATAAGAATAATTATACATCATTTTTATACAATAATATACTAATTATGTTTATCACTTATCACCAAAAAAATAAAATTAATGTTCTTAATGAGCAGGGGCGTCACTAGGGGTGCGGGGGTGTCACCAAAATGAAAAGAAATTTAATTTTTGTGAAATTTAAAAATTTTATCTCTAATATAATATCTCTAATTTAATATCTCTAACATAGTTACGGTATACATAATATTTAAAGGAAATTAGGACAGGACATAATTTTTAAAGATAAAAACAGAGACAGTCCTCCACTCAATAGGTGCGTATTACTACTAGTAGTTTACTACTACAATAAAACAATAATGACGATATGCACATGTTTTTAAAGTCCCTAATTTATTATATATTTATTATTTAAGAATATTATATCATGCCACATGGAGTGCACAAATCAAAGAGGCCTAGTGGATGTGAGCAGCGAAAAGAAAAGAAAAGATGTGAATCACTAAAATCACAACAGGGAGTCATGCTTCAATATGTCAAAAGACCAAAAAAGGTTCATCAAAAGACGTTGTTCCACAATCTACAATTGATACTGATTCCTCATACACAAGCAGCATGTATTCTTCAAAAGAGCAACTATAGCTGAAAATGGAGGTGATCGATTCAGACATAAATGAAATAACAGTGGGTGAAGTTGAAACAGAAATGTTTCTAGCCGTGATATTTTAGATGTGCTGTCAAAAAAATGGTTTTACAAGACGTTGCCAAATGGTGAGAAAATACTGCGGTCATGAATAGTTTACTCGCTCGTCAGTGAGAAATTATACTGCTTTTGCTGCAGACTCTTTGCTATTAATATAACAGAAAAAACATCCAAATTTGTCACCGGGTTTCAGAAGTGATGGAAGCTGAGCCCAAAATTACATGATCATGAGATATCGGATGATCATCTATATTGTCTTGAAAAATGGAAAACATTGGCAGCAGGTCTAAAGCTGCACAAAAAAATTGATGCCGAAAGTGTTGCTGTAATGGACAAGGAAAAAAGAAAATGGAGGGATATCTTGCACAGGTTGCTTGATATAACAATGTTTCTTGCGAAACAAAATCTGGCATTTCGTGGCCATAAGGAAGATGAATCTTCATTGAATAAAGGAAACTTTCTTGAGATGGTTGAGGTGCTTTCTAAATATGACACTGTGTTGAAAGAGCACCTAATAAGATTAGACGACATTGACCACTTTCTATGATGAGTTATTCAAAAATGAGCTTTTAAATGAAATATCAAGGCTGAGAAGACATATGAAGGCAGCAGATATTGATTTACAAAAAGCCAAAGACTGGGCAATATATGATGTTCTGAATTGGAACTTTTTGAATCTCTCCCAATACTCTCACTGAGCCTACAACTATTTCTTACGATCTGTGCGTCTGTTGCTTCATGTAAGAGGAGCTTTTAAAACTGAAACTCATAAAGAACTATTTACCCTCAACCATGGGATATTCAAGACTTTCTAATCTGGCTCTATTATCAATTGAAAGTGATATGATGAAAGATATTGATTTTGATGGTGTGATTGACAGGTTTGCAGCCTTGAAGATCAGAAAGGGAAACTTTTAAATAAAATAAAGTTTAATGACATTAATGTTAAACAACGATAACTTAACTTTGGTTTACCTGAAGTAGTAAGGTTATATTGTTCAATTTGAATTTGTTTTCTTTTTCTGCCCTTATTTGACTTATTTTACAAACATTAGTATATTCCATTAATAATGATCATATATGGTCTAGTACAGGAACACTCGAAGACCATGGTGATTCAAGTCTAGAGGGGTGACACCAAAAGTTTACCGCACTGGGTGACACCAACCCAGTTTCATACACCAACCAGAGTTTCATATATTTATAATTTATTCTGAAATTATTGGAGATTTGTCAGTAGAAATTCTTTATTAAATAGCTTTTGATTGAAATTGAAATAAAGAATAAAAATAATAGAAAATGAAAGTACAGAAACTTTGCAAAATAAAGATAAATAGATGATAAAACAAATTTGTAATTTTAGGAAATAAATAGTTAAACATACATGGCAATCATTTAATTATAAGATAACGCCAATCAAACATTCTTTTCACGATATATTTCGACAGTTTTCCTGTCATCATCAGGTGGGATATAATAACTAATTAAATTAAGGATTTTAAACAAATTTATTAATTATATATAAAAAAATTTTTATTTTATAAAAACATTATTATTTTTAAAAAATTATACTTAAATTAATATATTATTTTTTAAAATTTTAGCATTTAAAATTTAATTTAATAATTCAAAAAATTTTTATTAATTATTTAATTTAATACAACAATCAATACATACAATATAAAAAAACCTATTTAAAAACTTATTTAAAAACACTCAAAACACAAGTATTTACTGCATTCTGCACATTAATTTTCGGATTCAATGATTTTTAAATAGGTTTAATGTAAAATTTGTAATTAATTAAGAAATTCTTTAAATACGATAGAAATTTGTCATTAACGTTATTGAAAATAAAGGAAATAATTTATATTTCGGATATTAATGGTTACATATATCACCAATATGATTATAAAAAGGAAGCTTTTATCAGTAAACTACAAATTACATCTCATTGTAAAAGTAAAAAACGAGGAAAAAAACAAATCAATATAGCTAATAATGAATTTCCCATCTCAACCATCAATAAAAGAATTAATAAAAAGTGAAAATTTATGAATAATGGAAGGGATGTTTGATTTTCAAAAAGAATGATTTTGAAATATTATTGTTTATTTAATCAATTTATTTTCAACCTATGTGAAGGTCAAATAAAAATTTTTCACTTTTAATATTAAATAAACTTGTAGAAATATTTTATTTGATAACAGAAATTAATTTATGCTCAAATCTATTAAATATCCTTTTATTTATTATCAATAAAAAACACTGTAAGACAAATAACCGGGAAATTCTTGGGACAATTTATTTTGTTTATATTTTCTTACTATTTTTCAATAGAAAAAAATATTACAAAGAAATTTGACAAATGAATAAGTTAAAGACTTTAACTATTATTAAGTAATTTCTAAATAAACTAATTTAGAAAAAAAACATTTTGACTTATTTATTAATTTGAGATATTAGAAAGAATATATTAATTTCTTTTTTCTTAGTTTTTTCAAATTAAAAATATTAATTTAAAAAATGAAAATTAAAAATGTAAACAGAGCAGTGGTAAAAAGAATAAAAGATTTTACAGATAAATGAAATAATAAAAAATTAGAAGTAAAATTTATATTTAGTTGAATTAGATTTTGCTGTTAACCATTTGTCTATCCATATATATTCCATATGTATAGCAAACATGACGTATGTATTTTGATTTATTGTACATGAGAATGAAAATTATTTAAATTTAATTTAGATTAATTTTATTGGTTAATCATTTTAATGATTATTAAAGTGTTAAATAAGAAATTTCGGATAGTGAGTTAAATTAAATTTTTTCTTATAACTCATTTTCTTGTAGCCATTAAAATCATAATTTAACCCACGTTGTTTTTTCATTTCATTTTAACCAATTCTTAGGTAATGAATGACATAATTTTTTAAAGTTTTTAAAACACTGACATGTTACTTAATTCCGAAATACTAATTATAGCGGTTCATTGACTTAAACAATTGTAAAAACGTCGCATATTAAATAAAGCTCGAAAAAATGACTTCATATTTTACAAATTCATCTACCAGTTAAAACAAAAGTTAAATCGTTTAAATCAGTTAAAGAATATTTAAAAAAAAATTAAAATTTGCAGTTTTCTCAATGAACTTTATATTAGTATGACCGTTTTAAACTAACGTTGAAAAAATACGGTTGATTTATTTGAAATACGTGCCATAAATGAACAATTGAAACAAACGCTTTAATTATCATATCTGATTTCTATGCTGAAACTGGCAAACTGCATTGAAAACCTTTATTGAAGACTGTTACATTACCGTTAAAATTTAATTTTTAAGTTCGTAACTTAAAACTATTGAAAGATCTACTTTAAAAGTATTTCTAAAAATAAAACTAAGATAACATAGTGCTGTCCTACAGCAGTAATTACGATATTTGCGATTTGATATCACCATGTTTTGGCGCTTTCAATCTATATTACTACAAATTTAATATATTTATTCATCTTTAACATCATATGGAATTAGTGTTAAATATGTAGAAAATAATAATCTAAAATCTGAAGAGTAATGAAGATAAAGAAAATTGAAAAAATGAATCAAAAAGAATAAATGATTTTACTAATAATATACTAAAAAAATAAATAAAAATAAAAATCCCATACATTTTAAAGGAGTTAGTCTGGTAAATAACAATGAATCAACCACAAATATTCGGAACCATCTTTTTCTAGAGTTTATTTATTATACATTTTATTTATTATACATGATAACTTTTATCGAATAGTAAATATATTAATTTAAAAATAATTAAAAACAATATGTTCAACAATTATTTCGGTCTGTAAAAGATAAATGTCGAAAAATATTGATCTACAATGATAAAGAAGATTGAAAATGAGAACAAGTCAATGGTGAAAAGTATAAAAGATTTTACTGATAATTTGAAAAAAGTTATTAAAATTTTTTTTTGATATTATTTTTGATTTTATTTTTAAATTATAGTTAAATTTTGTATTGTCGACACAAATATGTCGCTTAAAAAGCCATTTTATGTGCTATCTAAATATGTCATAAAATTTGTATGAGTAATTTTCTAGAATTTTATACATTTTATTTACTGTACATCTAAAGAGAACAGGGCATAACTCATAAACAGCAGTGAATATTTGCAAAAGTTTGGTATAAATCGTTTATTTACTTAAAATAACTATGGTGAATGCAAAACTTGTAAAGAAATTTTCAGCGAAAAAACTTGAAACTTCATGGGTTTCTATGTATGTTCTAGTATTCAAAAACGTTATTCATTCACTGCTTAAATATTAAATTGTACAGGCAGTACAGTGCAAACTGATATGACCTGTGATCTTTTTTTAAGATTGCTGAAACATGAATTGTAACGATACTTTGATCCAGTTGTTGAGTATTTTTAGGTATGTATTAGTAAAAATACTCCTTTTAGGGATTAAACAATCTTTGTTCCAGATCATGCTATCGATTATATCAATTTCATTTACTTCAGTGCGGGTGAAGATCAATTATAAGGTTCGTCACATACCTCAATGTCCTTGTGCAACATTGCGTGTAAGAATACTTTCATTTGATGCAAACGTAGATCAATCAGGCTTTGCATAGTCAAAAAAATACGAGATAAGTTAGTTTTTTTACAAGACAATTAAACTGAAAAAATAAAGAATTACAATTATCGAATTTTAATGAAGGATTTATTTATCCATAAAATAGCAATTGAGAATGATATTTATCAAATATGGCACTAATAAAATACGATAAATATCTAGTATTTGCTATAATAATAATAATAATAATAATAATAATAATAATAATAATAATAATAATAATAATAATAATAATAATAATAATAATAATAATAATAATAATAATAATAATAATAATAATAATAATAATAATAATAATAATAATAATAATAATAAATACTATGGTAACAGCATTATTTTAATGATAAACATGTAAATGATAATATAAGCCGTTCCTGCAAAAATTTTCGATTATGAAAATAATCCCTATCTACTTTGAAAGTATTTTAATTTTATTCAATAAATACTTTTCAGCTAAAGGCTAATATTATTATTATTATTATTAAATGATGATTTCTTGGTAGCAGCATTTATTATTTAAAACAATAAAATGATAATTTAAGCCTTTTGCTGCAAATAATGTATTTAATGAAAAAATTTTCGACTATAAGATAGTCCTTGTCAATCTTATAGTCGAAAATGTTTTCATTAAATACATTATTTGCAGCAAAAGGCTTAAATTATCATTTTATTGTATTATTATTATTATTATTATTATTATTATTATTATTATTATTATTATTATTATTATTATTCCCCATAAATATAAAATTAAAATCCAATTTTACTGACTTTCACGCGATTTAATTTATAGATATATATTTTCCGTATTAATTAATCAATTATACATGCAGAATTTTCATTAATTGATTGACATGAAATTAGAATTTGAAAATACTTTCAAATTTGAATAAAATTTATTCGACAATCGGAATTTCAAAACACAATTTTTACGATTGTATTCATGAAAATCCAAAACCTAAATTTTCCGACCACATTGATCAATTCTTTTTCATTTTTGTAATTGTATTCACAATATATTTTTTAATTAATATAATTAATTCTTTATTGATTATTTAATTAATAATTTAAATAATCAATTAATTTTCTTAATTAAAGATTCAATATTAATTTTAATTTTCAGACTACAGAAAAATATTTTTTTTCTTTAGGACAAATTTGCGTACAGCCTTTGCCAAATGTTTTCAGGTGTGCCAAAAATTCGTGTGAAATAAATAAAAATATATTTATAAATTCCATTAAAACAAATATAGATATAGGAAACAGAAAAAATAGATCAAAAGTGACAATATTAAAAATAAAGGTTATTCAAAAAAAATTTCAAATAGTAAATAAGCAATAAAAATTAAAAATAGAAAGGATAAAGTCGCGACAAATTTAAGAAATTTCTCAATGGATATTTTAAGAAATAATTTACGTATAAGATGCTGAAACGTCAATGTATTCTATGATGCAAGAACTAATTAATACAGAAAGCAATTTACAAATTTTATTGAGCATAATTTTCTAAATGTGACTTTTTTAAATCCAAATGTTTTCTGTCATTTTATCTAAATTAATTTATTTTCATTGTTTTAAATTTGAATTAATTTTACATTAACAAAGTCTAGGAAATACGAATTTCAACATACGATTTAATGACGAAGATGAACTAATTCTCTAAACAAAGTTAGTATACAAAACTTTTTTTTCTAGAGGCCGTTGGGATTTATTGTCTGGCGCTATTTAAATTTAGAAATGTTCAATAATAATGAGGATAATAATAATAATAATAATAATAATAATAATAATAATAATAATAATAATAATAATAATAATAATAATAATAATAATAATAATAATAATAATAATAATAATAATAATAATA